>JAWDJC010000023.1:0-251104 GCA_033682645.1 Phoma sp. ATCC 74077
GCTGGTACCATCGAAAGAGAGCGGTGTTCCAGAGGTCAATGTTAGATTAGACCGCTCATCTCTTGATCCGTAATACGCAGCTCCTTGAAAAAGAGCCGCTGTAATGTCCGAGATATTCGACATGATTGACGCGATAAGCGGATCAGTTGCAGTAGACCTTGGTCCATCAAAGTATCTAGCATTGTAGGGGACCGAGCCACCAGAAGGACCATTGTAAATATAGTCAAGTTTATCAATGGTGGTTTCCGTAGACACTGGAAGGGGGCCGATCATGTACTCCTGGGAATCGGGCTCGGCTTTTCCGCCTTCGAATATGATTGCTCTAGCATACTTGGCGGGGCTTGCTGCCCCTTCGTCCAGGTACGGCAAGACATCGCTCTTGTTGGTATGCAGAGCATCCACCCAGAACCTAGCACAAATTAGAGCTACTCGTGATCTCTACACGCAACGTACACGTAGTTGTCGGTAAGCTTTGCCTCAGTGGGGTGGGTCAGATTAAGACCGGAAGTAGGATCATGTAGTAAGTTCCAAACCGCAAGGTTCTCTTCTGGTGTTAAAGGTGCCCACGGATTAACCTTGGGAGCCTTTGTCGTAAGGGCAGATTCGGATAGACACGAAAACGTTTCGTTGTATCCGCGTTTGTCGAAAACGTCCCGCAACACTCTTCTGTCATAACCAAGAGGAGGGACAACCGAAGAGACAGCCACGGTGGACCATGCTAAACTAGCAAAGGTAGAGAGATGCATTTTGATACTGAGACCTAAACAACACAGGAACTGTCTTTCGCGCTGTTCGTAAGCTCTTATACATGCGCCGTACGCCTTCGCAGTATGCACAAACGAACATATCCGAGCGCGAAATTCCGAGATAGGCCCTGATTAACTTTGACGGTGACAATGAAACTGGATTTGCATGACAGAAAGTCATTGATAAGACGACGAGAGAAGACCCGCGAGGCGTCTTTAGACACCTGGAGCCATGCAGCTAGGACAAGTTTAGTGAAACCCACGTTGCCTTACTGTATAGCTTGGCCGGGTATGGAAGTGCATAGAAAACTAACAGTCGCTGCCATACTCACGTTATGCTACTGTCGGACCGATCTACATCTAAGTTGGTATTGGACACTTGCTCTTATGAATCTGCGAGACGGACGGCCTTTGAGCAGGCGTTGGCCGTGATACATGTACCGCACAATTGGGAATGCTTGGTATTCTTGTCCGCATAGATCGATTGTCATATAGGGAATCATTGCATGGTTGTGGTTATCGCACGTCGTTGAAAGGTGGGGTAAGGTAAACGATGCTTCTTATCTCTGTAGGATCTGCGCCTCAGCATTGCCAAGGACTTCCGCTATATCAATTGGCAACAAGGCCAAGTGCCAAGCTATAGAACTCTTAGGGTTCCAGAGAGTGATAGGAAACGTTCATCCGATAGCGTCTTAGTAACGTCATAAGGTAATATTCTAAAGAAACGCCTAGTTATAACGTGTCTTACTACCTAGTACACGTCCTAGTAAAACTTATTATATATTATAGTATCTTTATCTTATAAGTTATAAAGCTAAAATTTAAAATATAGATACTTATACTAACGTACTACACGGGCGAGTCGGCCACGAACGCTAAGCTTTTACCTCTAACTTCACCTAATTATATCTCTATAACTACTAGGCCTATTTAGGTAATTTTTTGGTGTTTTTTAAAGCTAGAACTTAGCTCTATAAATCTAGTATTTTAGAATATCTATAACTATAATTATAAATAATTTATTAAAGAGAGAACTTAAAGAATTAGAAGTTCCTTACTTAACTAAGATCCCTACTTATACTACTTAGGGCTTATAATAAATTTTAATATTTTAGTATATTTATATTTATATATAATCTATAACCTATTAAATTTTTAGCTAATTTTATTTAGTAGTTATAGAGTTATATTATCTAAGAATCTAATAAAGCTAAAATATTTCTAGTTACTAAAATAGTATATAATAATTACTAATACTAGTTAAAAATTAATATATATTATATATCTAAGTATGAAAATAGTATATAAATACTTAAAAGCTATATTTTTAATATATTTATATAGAATAAATATCTGGTTTAAAAGTCTAGTTCTTTTAAAATTATAAATAAATAGATAATAAAGCTATTATATTTAATTATAAAGATCTAAATAACTTTTTATATTATATTATAACTTTTAAGATAATTATAATTACTAGTATACTATAATATACTAGTATTATTTATTCTTTTCGTACTAGTAGTAGGGATGTTAATTTACTAGTAAATAGTAATTACTACTACTATTAGTAATTACTATTAGTAAATTAGAAAATACTAACTACTATATTTAGAACTTATATATCTTAGGGTTATAAAAACTAGGTTATTTAGTTATATATTAAAAGTAAAGTTAATAATAATAATTAGCTTCTAAAACTAGCTAATAAACCTTTTTTTTCTATTAAATAGAGTAGGTAAGGTAGTATTTTAGATCTAAATTAATACTTAACTTAAAAACTAATAATTATATAGTAGTAGTTTTAACTAGTAAATAAGTAATACTATAGTTAAGAGTACTACTAAATAGTTTTCTTTATTTTTAGCTTAGTAAGCTAAGTTACTAATTAGTATTAGTAAATTAGAAACCTAATAGTAATTACTATTTACTAGTAAATTAATATCCCTAACTAGTAGCTATTCTTTTATATAAGTTTAAATAACTCTATAACTACTAAATTAAATAAGCTAAAAATCTAGTAGATTATAGATTTATATATAACTATAAATATATTAAAAAAATAGAATTTATTATAAGCTATAAGTATTAGAAGTAGGGATCTTAATTAAGTAAAGAACTTCTAAACTCCGTAACTTCTTTCCTTAATAACTTACCTATTATAGTAGTTATAAGTATTCTAAAACGCCAGATTTATAGCCCTAAATTCTAGCTTTAAAATAAGCTATAAATTATTATTATAGCTATAGTATTAGAGAAGTTATTAAAGAAAGAAGTTAAAAGTAAAAAGCTTAGCGTTTATAGTTAACTCGCCTAGGTAGCTAACTTACCTATATAGTATATTATATATCCTTATAGAAAAAATATAAAACTAAATTTTATATAATATTTAAGAAGTTATTTACTTTTCTAAAAAATATTCTAAGCTTTTATTATTACTAAGTAAGCTAGGGAAAAATAATTGTATTAATTACTATATAGGAAAGTAAGCTAAAGAGCTTAGAATATATACTTAAATAGATTAGTTACTAAATTATCTAATCTAACCTTAATATTCTAATTATATAATCCTAACCTTTATTATTTAATTAGATTAGAACTTCTACTCTATAATATACCCCCTAGCTTTACTATTTAAGTAATAAAATAGTAAACTACTCTTAGGTATTATACTTCTTAGTATCTCTAGTTTAATCTTAATTAAAATAATCTTCCTATTATAATAGTATTATATTTTAATCTCTAATTTATTTACTTACTCCTATATTTATTATTATAATATATTAGCCTAATTACGTACCTTCTATTATTTAGATCTATTTACTTATAGCCCTAGCTTTATTTTTAATAAGATATATAGCTTTTATTTAGCTATTTTACTCCCTTAACCTTTTAATTACCTCTATCCTTAACTTTAGATTACTAAGCTATATTTCCCTAATTATAACCTCTTACTTAAGCTTTTTATTCTTAATCTCTTAGATTACTTCTCTTATCTACTAAAATAGTTAGTCTTACCCCTTCTAAGCTTATAGGTTATATATTACTATAGGATTAGTTTAAGCTCTCTAAGTTTATATCTACTAATCTAAGTTATACTTAATAGCCTCTAAAAGGATTAAAAACTACTACTACTTATTTTACTACTACTTACCTTATAAAGAGTAAAAAGGCTACTACTACTACTAATCCTACTCCTACTATACTATTACCTACTCCTATTATAGATAATTATTATCTTTATAGTACTACTACTACTCTAGCTACTATAGCTACTCTAGCTATTTAATCTTCTTCTCCTAGTTAGTATAAGAATCTATATATTAGCTATATTAAGCGCTTTACTTATAGTATTAGTTACGCTTAGTATATAAATAAGCCTAGTTATAGTACTTATTATACTATCTATAGCTCTTATATATATTATAAGGCGTAAGTATATTAATCTTTTACTTTATTTCTTCTATACTAATTATTATAGTCCCTAGTCTATCTTAGTTAAGGCTAAGAAACTAATTAAGGCCTTCTACTCTAAGACTCTAGTTATAACTATAAGTAAGTATAGTATTTACTTCTTTTCTAGTTTTCTAATTATTATATAGCCTTAAGAGCTTAAGTAGTATTATACTACTCTTCTTATAATAATTAGGGGTAATATACCTACTAAGACTTTAAAGAGTAAAGGTAGTAGTAGTACTACTTTATCTCCTCTTACTATATATACTATTTCTTTTAACTTTAATATTCTAGTTAAGTAAGCTACTTTAGGAGTAACTAGTAGTATATTTATATTTAGTAGTTTAAGTAGATATCCTAGCGTTACTTAGAGCTCTCCTACTCTAGTTTTACTACTATAGTAGATTAAGTATTATACTTAAGCTCCTAGTTTTAGCTCTACTATTAGCCTTCCTAGTTAGTATAATTAGTAGTAGCTACTTAATTAATAATACCTTTATTATTAATTCCTTTATAATTAAAACCTTCTCTCTATTTAGTATAGCTTTAGGCCTATTTATCTAGGCTTTAATACTCTTAGATTAGTATTTACTTCTAGTAGATTTATTTCTTAGAATCCTACTCTTTATACTTAGTACCCTCTTACTTAATATAATCTAGCTACTTAGATATATACCCCTAAGTTTTCTATTCTACCTACTTCTCTACCTACTAGTTAAGATAATTAGGTTAAGTATAAAGAGCCTACTTATATATAGTTTAAGATAAATAAGGTAGATAAAACTATACTTAATTAAGATAAGGAAGTTAAGTAAACTATAGAGGGTAATTAGGCTAAATAGTTAGATAAAGAGGCTCTACCTAGTAAGAGTACTTATAAGCTTAATTATTAAGCTACTTACCTTATACTTAAGGGTATTACTAAGGAGTTACTTTCTTATACTTAGAATCTTTAATTCTATTATAATAATCTTACTAGAAGTAAATATAATAAGTATTATACTTTTACTAGGGCCCTTTTTAAGATAATTAAAGACTCCCTTAATAAGCTCCTTAATTAGTTTAATTAAAGGATTCTAGTAGTTTATTTCTATTAAGTAGTATAGCTAGTTAGCTTTTAGGTAGTTTTAGGGTTAGTAGATTAGTATAGCTAATCTTTTTTATAATATTTATTTTTCTACTCTTATTAAGTATACTTCTTCTTAAAGTAAGTAATTAAATTAATCTTAATTTATAATTTTAATTATCCCTAGTATTTATAATTAGACTTCTTATATTCTTTAAGTTAAGTAGCTACTTAAAATACTTAAATTATTAATAAGTAAGTACTTTAGTTAATCTATCTATAGGTATTTTACTTATTTCTAAGTACTTAACTATAAATAATCCTTTTATATATTCCTAGCGTAGCTATATATTCTAGATATTTATATATTATAATTTTATTATAATCTACTTATTCTTACCTACTACTAGCCTAATTATTTACTAATTATTATACTAAATATTCTATAGATCTCCTAGATTAAGTATAAGCTTTTTAAAGAAGTACTTAAGCGCTATTATTTCCTTAGCTATATACTTAAGTATAAGAAGCTTAGCCTCTATAGTTAAAGTAGTTACTATATTTTAATATACTACTTTCTAGAGGATTACTCTACTAAATAGTATTATAATATATCTATATAAAGATTAGTATATTTCTAGATTATCTATAAATAATATATCTCTATAAATTATAAGATTAGGACTATTAAAATAGCTATACTAGATTACTTCCTAGCGTGTTTAGTATAGATATATAATTATATATTCTACTACCTTTATATACTATTTACTTAGGTTAGTTAGGAAGTAAGATAGCTTAGAAATAGTAAATATAATATCTAGGTATAGTATAATTACTATATATAGTACTAATCCTACTCTTTCCTAATAGTTCTTAATCTAATCTCTAGATACTTCTTTAGTATTTTTAATTAATTCTTCTAATAGGAGTAGAGTTAGTAGAAAGGTCTTATTAGCTAATCTAAACTTCTTTATAATCTTCTTAATATAGGTATTATAAATAAGTATAATTATTTAGTTATCTTAATCCCTAATTACTCTAATCCCTAAGAACTATTCTACTAGTTCTTACTCTTATACTTTATATCTTTCTTTAATCTAATCCTATAATTTATATACTTCCTACTTATATACTTTATAATATAATAATAGGATATTATTAATATAGAATAAGATTAATACTTTTTAATCCTAAGTAGTAAATAGGTATAGCTCTTCTTTTATTATAATAAATCTATATAATCTTAGTATACTTATAAACTCCTTATACTAGAGTAGTAGTAAATCTCTTAATCTATATAATACTTAATTAAGCTTAATATATATACCTAGTTTCTTAAACCTATCTAGTAGATTATAGATTACTAGATTATCCTTTATAATTATTATATTTAGAAATACTCCTACTATATTATACTATATAATTTCTAGGTTAAAATAAGTAGTTATTACTATAGCTACTCTAAAGGATTATACTACTAATATTATAGTATATATTAAAGTAAGTAAATCCTTCTCCTAGAGATTACCTCTTATAACTATTCTAGCTATATATTTTTAGAATATTCTATCTTAATTAAACTTATAGGTCTATATCTATTTTAATAGGAGTAGCCTACTTAGTATTTTACTAATTAGTTATTCTAACTAGGTTCCTTTCTTACGTAACTATTTAATCTCTTTTTATAAGGCTTACTTAAACTAAACTTTATATAGGTACTAGAGTAGCTACTTCTATATAATTAGTAGAGTAGGTAGATTACTTATATAAATCTACTTAGTTAGGATCTAGTTACTAAGTATTATAGCTATAATTACTAAATTTAATAGCTTATAGCTTTAATACTTATCCTAAGCTTTTCTTACTCCTAGTAAGAAGGTATTCTAAAAATTACTTTACTAATCTTCTAGTAACTTAGGATTAGTAATTAATATATTTATACCTATACTTCTACCCCCTATTTAATTATCTTAATCTTTCCTTTTTTACTATAGTATATAAATACTTATATACTAATTAATCTTAGGTAGCTTTCCTAGCTACCTATAGCTTAATCTTTACTATCTTAGAGTATCTAATCTAATAGATCCTAATAGTTCTAGGTTTATTTACTATAGCCTCTAGTATACTCTTATAAGTAGTTCCTCTACTTTATCTAGAGTATTTAAGTTAATATAACTAGGTTAAGTAGTAGAGTAGGTTAAGCTTATAGGCTCTTCTTTATATAATCTAATCTAATTACTAGAACGTAATAAGCTAGCTTATCTAGGTAGATATATCCCCTCTTAGCTATCTACTCCTAATTAATATTTATCTTAATTATTAATCCTCCCTATAATACTTAGCTTAGGTATTACCTCTAGGGTTATAAGTATATTTTAATCTTTAATTAGGCCTATATAGATTCTTAGGTACTTACTAGCTATACTTACTCCTTATATAGTTTCTTCCTATATAACTCCTTAATTAATAGGCTAGCCGCCTATACTAATTTATTTAAAAGGTTTACCCTTAAGATTACTCTTAGTAGCTATTTTAGTCTTATATACTTACTACTCTTTAAGGATTAGATTTTTATTAAAATCCTTTTCTAGATTATCTAGCTTACTATTATATAAGATCTCTATAATCCTAATAGCTTATTCCTCTAATATTCC
This sequence comes from Phoma sp. ATCC 74077, assembly GCA_033682645.1. Lineage (NCBI taxonomy): Eukaryota > Fungi > Ascomycota > Dothideomycetes > Pleosporales > Didymellaceae > Phoma > Phoma sp. ATCC 74077. Next base: position 7,929 of record JAWDJC010000023.1, read on the forward strand.
TTCTTTACGTAATCCTTTATAGAATTATAATTTATTAAAGGTTATATTATATATAGTAATTACTTAATTAAGCGTTAGGATCTAAATATAGTAAATATTAGATACTCTATATCTAACTAAATAACCTATATATCCCCTTAGATTAATCTTAAAGTCCTACTTTAATAATCTAGCTATATAATCCTAATCTAATAGATATACTTTATAGCTATAGGTATATATACTACTCTAATCTAGGTAAAGATTAGCTATTCTTAATCTAATCTTCTTAGGTTTATACTAGTAAAAATATTATCTAAACTAGGAATTAAGTACTTTATTTAGTAATTAATAGCTATTAATTATAGAAGGGCTTATTCTATATAGCTAAGCTACTATATCTAAAATCTTAGGCTAAAGTTTTTCTAGTAAGCGTACGCTTATATATATTTTAATTACTTTTATAATTAGCTCCTATCTAGTATACTCTACTAAGCTATTTAGCTTATATATATAGGATAGAGTTACTTTAATTATAATCCCCTATTCTTCTACCTACTCTTTATATCTTAATTAACCTCTCTATAGTCTTATAGTAGAATTACTATCTTAATAGATTTTTATAATCCTTAGTCTATATTTATTCTAGGCTCTATTTATGTAGCGCTTAATTACCTATATAATCTCTAGAAGTATTTTAGTAGGAAGGTTATTATTCTTAATCTTTCTAGAGTAATCCTCTTTAATTACTATAGACTATCTCTTATTTAATCTTTCTTATAGTATATTAAATAGATCCTATAATATATAGTAGAATAGTCTTAGTAATTATTCCTTAGGTTATCTTAAGATTACTTAAGAGGTATATATAACTATATAATCTTAATAGTTAAGTTATTTTATTCTATTAATATAGATATTTTAAGCGTTACGTATAAGTACCTATAGAGCTTATTAACCTAGGTAACCTAATTATTAATACTAAAGGAGCTTAGAGTTAGATCTTAATTAAGGAATATATAATCTTAATATAGCTTTTATAACCTAAGGAACTAAGTAATAAGAAGAGATCTTATATTCTAAGAAGCTAAGGTTTCCTTTACTAATTATTTAGAATATAACTTTATTCTCTTTAGCTATACTATACCTTAGTATATAATTATATCCTATATACTAAATCTTTCCTTAATTATTAAGCCTAGCTTTAGAAATAATATTAAGGTAAAAACCTTTAATTACTCTAATATTATTAAGCTTTAAATCTATTATTTTAGGACTATTTAGACTAGTAAGTAGTTTTCTTATTATACGTACTCTATATCTATTAACTAGAAGAGATTAAGTACTTATATCTATATACTTATAATCTTTAGCTTTCTTAAATAATCTAGGCTTAAGTAGGGTTACTATTTTTTAGTAATAGTAATTACTAGAGGTACTTAGTAATAGTAATAGTAATTACTAGTAATTACTATTTCTAAAAATAGATATAAGCTTAAATAAGTTATAATAAAAGAGATATATTTTTAGTAGTTAATTAAACTATTTAAATACTTTTCTATTCTTTTCTAACTATAAAATATAGAGATCTAGAAGATTTAGAAGATAAAAGTATAACTAGTATTACTAGTTATAATACTAATAATATTTATAATATAATAATAGTTATAATACTAATAATAGTACTAATAGTAGTAGTAGTAGTAGTAGTAGTAGTAGTAGTAGTAGTAGTAGTAGTAGTAGTAGTAGTAGTAGTAGTAGTAGTAGTAGTAATATTATATAATATTATTAATATATATATATATTATAGACTAGTATTTTAGGGCTTAAAACTAGTTTTTAGCTATAATATTTATATAGTTATAAAGTTTAGGAAATAGCACTAAACTTTTGTTTTAGTAAATCTTACTTAGTAATTCCTATTTAGTACTAGCGCTATACTATATAATTTATATAAAAACTAAGTTAGTAAGCGGATCTAAATAACTAAAAAAAATTATTTTAGTCCTAGTATTCGCTTAGTTAGGTTATATATTATAAGGGCGTTTTTATAACTAAAGTTATAAATATTCCTAAACGTTATTTAACTCCTATATATCTTTTATTATATAAAATAGCTTATTAGCTATATAAAACTAGTTTTTAGTAGTATATAAATATATATAAGTAATTATAAACCTAACTCCTATTAATATAAGCTACTAATAATAGAGTAACTAATATAGCTTTATTACTATAAATATAAAAATCTATATATAGAAATTAGTAATTACTATAGTAATCTAGTAATTACTATTACTAGGACCTAAATTAGTAATAGTAATTACTATAGTAAATAGCAACCCTAGGCTTAAGTAAGTTTTAATTATTAATAAGATAAATACTTACTCTATTATTAAGTATTATACTTAGATAGAGTAGGTAGTAGCTATATATTACGCTATATACTCTAGGATAATATTCCTAATTATTAAAATTAAAAGTAGTAGGGTTAATTAGTATAGCTTTAATTATATATAGAAATAATCTATTATATAAAGAGGGCTTATTTATAGTTTTCTATCTAGATTACTTAACTTAATTTTAAAGATTAGACTATTCTATTCTATTATATTACTTAAGGATCTTTTTCTTATTAATATTACTAAGTTAATTAGGAGGGAAGGAGCTAATCCTTCTACTACTATTTAAAGTCTTTAATAACTAATTAGCTCTTACTTATATAATCCTTATAATCCTAGCTAGTATAGGTAGGGTTTCTTTAATCTATTCCTTAGTTTACTCCTAATTAGTTTTATACTAGTTCTATTAAAGGAAGGGGTTAAGAAGATTAAATAATTTCTCTCCTTAGCTATAATACTAATATACTTAGTAAGTATAGTATTAAATACTATAGCTATATTATCTAGTTTAAGATTAGCTTTATTTAAGAAAGTCCTAATTACTTCTACTTATATTTAGTAAGCCTATTTAGGCGCGTATTTAATTATAATTATATCTAAAAAATTAGTAAGTATAATTATTCCTTATATTTCTAGGATATTATACGCCTAAGTATAGCTATATAATATTTACTAATTATTAAACTACCTATCTAGACTAATCCTTCTATTCCTAGCTTTATCTAGGTAAGTATAGTATTTAATTCTAATTTAGTTCTTTATTATTACCTTACTTAGAGCTAACTATTTCTTAAGTATCCTAAGCTAGGATTAAATACTTATTTTACTAGTATTTATAAGCTTAAACTATACTAGTTAGAGGAGATTAGGCGTAATAGTTTTAATTATCTAGTCCTAAATATTTATAATTACTAATACCTTATAAGTCTACTTAGCTATAAGTACTTTCTATTTATAAATAGCTTTAGGTTAATCCTTAACTCTTACTTTATAGATCTTATATTCTTACTTATACTCTATTCTTAAGCTTATATATTCTCTAAGTTATTCTTAGTTAGCTCCTATAGGTAGATTCTTTAGAGCTATAGGCTTAAGTAGAAGCTTTAGGTATTTTAGGTTATTATAGATTAAATCTAGTATAGTAGGACTATCTAGATTAATATAATCCTATACTTACTTTATAAGTATATAAACTTTAAGTATTATAAACTATTATAGCTAGTTATTATACGCCTTAAGTATAGTAAAGCCTAGAGGATTATTCTTATTATAGCTTTCTATAGCTACTTATAGAAAGGATATTAGAGATTAAAATAAGGATTAAAGAGGAGTAATTAAATCTAGCTTTTAGTAAATATAAAATACGTAGGGAGAATTAACTCTACGATCTTATAGCGCTAGGCTTATAATAGAGATATTAATTACTATTACTAACCCCTAGAATAGTAATTTAGCTTACTAAGCTAAAAATAAAGAAAACTATTTAGTAGTACTCTTAACTATAGTATTACTTTTTTACTAGTTAAAACTACTATTATATAATTATTAGTTCTTAAGTTATTATAAACTAAATTAGAGAGAGGGTACTTAAGAAGGTTATAAGTTAAGAAGGTATAGATATATAAATAAAATAAGAGCCTAGGAACTAACTAATAATAAGAGGTTATATAGTCCTATAATTCTATACCTTAGTAAGTATAGTTAGTATAGAACTATAAGAGTTCTATAGAACCTATAATACTCTATATATAGAACTTATAGGAATCTATAGAACCCTTAAGTATATAGATCTATATAATAAGCTCCTATAGCTTATTATAATTAACCTTAAGTTATTATTAAATACTACCCTTTAATAGTTAGATACTTTAATTACTCTTATCTCTATATTACTTACTCTCTTTAGAAGCCTACTAATAAAGGACTATAGTAATACTAGCTACTTAATATTATAGCTACTCTACTCTAGATAAACCCCTTTTAATAAAGTTAAGTATTAACTTATATCTAAAATACTACCTTACCTACTCTATTTAATAGAAAAAAAAGGTTTATTAGCTAGTTTTAGAAGCTAATTATTATTATTAACTTTACTTTTAATATATAACTAAATAACCTAGTTTTTATAAGCCTAAGATATATAAATTCTAAATATAGTAGTTAGTAGTTTCTAATTTACTAATAGTATTTACTAGTAAATTAATATCTCTAGCTTATAACTATTATTACTAAGTAAGCTAGGGGAAAATAATTATATTAATTATTATATAAGAAAAGTAAGCTAAAGAGCTTAGATATATACTTAAATAGATTAGTTACTAAATTATATAATCTTAAATATATAATTCTAATCTTTATTATTTAATTAGATTAGAACTTCTACTCTATAATAATAGGATATATAATATACTCTATAGGTAAGCTAATTAAATAGATAAGCTAATTAAATACTAAAACTCTACTAAAAATATACCATCTCTAATAGTATATATTAATAATAGTATAATCTACTATACTATATAGTATATTACTCTAATCTACTATACTATATAGTATATTACTCTAGTCTACTATAGTATCTATATTATTTTTATATATATATAAGTTATATCTAGCCTTATTATAGTATCTATAGTAGTATTAAGAGGGCTTACCTACCTTAATATATACCCTCTTCTTTACCCTTTCTCTATTACTATAAGCTCTAAACTCCTTTAGAGCTAATAGTTAAGTACTATCCTCTACTATAAAGGTCCCTTTCTTCTATAATTACTTTCTTTTATATAATTTTTAATATATAGCTACCTTATTAGTAACTTAAAAGGCTTTATTCTCTTCTAATACTAAGGTTAACTTATATAAAAGTATAGTAACCCCTTTATAGAAGTAATTTAATACCTTAACTATTAAAGTTAGTAAGCTATCTATATACCTCTAAATCCTCTTCTTTAGTAGTATTAATTATAACCTAAGTTTAAGGGTATTACTTAGTATTTTTAACTCTTAAGAACTATCTTCTATAGTAGTTAATAGTAATATCTTTAACTATATATCTATTTTTAATATTATAGCCTCTAGGTTAAAAGGAACTAAGCTAGTACCTCTAAAGTTACCTAAGATATTACTCTTTATTATAGTAGTATTAAAAGCTAGTATAAAGTATAATAAAAACTTAGTTTTTATAATATAGTTAATATAGTTATATATTAGGTTCTTAGCTTAGTACCTATATACCTTCTTTAAAGGTAAGAAATAACTTATATCTAATAGCTATAAAAGATATAATAAATAAGAAGGTATATAGAGGGTAATAATCTTTTATTCCTTATAGTACTTTTAAAATTAGACTAAGGTATAGCTTTTATAGCTATTAATTATAAGTAGATAATAGGTACTAGTAACTCTTCTCTTTATATACTTATTAAAATACTTTAACTACTTAAGGCTAAGCTAGTAATAATAGTTCTAGTTAATATCTAACTTATTATAAAGCTAGTCTTATTAAAGTTAAAGGTATCCTTCTTAAGGGTACTATATATAGCCTTTATATTCTTTATAAGCTAGAACTAGCCTTATATAAGCTTAGGATTTTTATAGAGGACTCTCTTATAGTTATACTTTTAATTAAACTTAACTTTAAGCTTAGATATATACCTTATAAAGATTATAGCCTAGTTCTAACTAACTAGGTCTTAGTAGTACTTAGTAAGTAAGGAATTAGCTATATCCTTAATAGTAGTAAGGTAGGGTAGAAATCCTTAGAGATCTAGATTAAGTATATACTAGATAATTATTACCTCTTCTATCTTAAGGAGCTTTATTAATTTAGATATATAATTATATTATAAAGGGGTTCTAGTATATTAATTACTAAGTACCCCTACCTAATAAAAAATAGGATACTTTTCTAATAAGGTAAGCCAGCTAATTACTATACTGTTTTAGCTAGCTCCTTATATAAAATTATATATAATACCGCTATAATATATCATATAAAGCTTAAATTAAATATAAGGCTACTAGAGTATATATAGAAGCTATTATAATTGTTTTTTTTTAGTGTTATACTAGTTACTATAGCTAAGTTTTATAGTGTTTACTAGGGTTTAGCTATACCTCTCTATATCTATATCCTATCTTATTAATACGATTACGTATCTATTTCTAGGTAATTTAAGCCTACTCTCGTTAGAGAGCTATCTTAAGCTCCTCTACTAAGTTTATATTATAAATTTATTATTTTATCCTTACTTTTATAATATTCTAGATACCCTTAATAGGGTTAAGATCTAGAGAGTTCGCTAGGTAATATAACCTCCTTATCCTAGCCCTAGATTAATAGATTACTAGCTTACTCTCTAGATTTTTCGTGCTATAGCTTAGGTTATTATCCTCTATAATATACTAGTTATAGTAATTATCTTAGTATATATTACCTTATAGATTATTAGATTAAGCTTTAAGCTCTTCTATAGCGTCTCTATATATTAGTAATAGCTTATTAGTATAATAGCTTACTCTTATAGAGTTACTAGGCCTTAAAATATCTAGATCTTAAGGTTTAGAGGCCTCCTAATAACGTAATTAATTATAATACTACTCCTTAGTTTCTATAGTAGGTCTCCTATATAGCTTTAAGGGAGGTTTAATAGGCTTAATATTATTATACTTATTATTATAGAAGGTAAGATAAGGTACTCTATTATAGTAGTTAATCTACGTAGTAAAATAGATACTATAGCTAGAGTAATTAGGCTCCTCTATAATATTTTAGCTAGATAATCTCTTACTAAAAACGCGTAGGATCTAGTCCTCTAGGAAGTCTATAAGGGAATAGTACGCCTTATTAGTAAATACTACCCTATCCTAGAAGCCTAGTATAGGTTTATTAAGCTAGTAATAGGTATTAGTAATATATTAAGCTTACTAAGCTATAGTAATCTTCCTCTATTTTATAGCCTTAAATATACTAGCTAAAAAGTAATTTTTAAGAGAAGTTTATAGAGTTTTATAATAGGCCTATATACTAGCTTAGCGTAGCTAGGTCTAAAGCTTCTACTAATAGCTATTTTAATTCATATTAATTAAGGTATAAAGCTAAGAGTCTAGTATCTTATAGGGATAGCTAGAGCTAGTAGAACCTTAAGAGGTGCTCTTAAAATTACGTAGATCTAATTAGTAAGATATAATTACCCTATACTAATTATAATTATATAGCTAATAATATACTATAGACTTAGGGACGTAGTATTATTAAAATAGCTCCTAAGCTAATACCTAGCGCGCTGTATTATTTAGGTCTACTATAGTAAAAAAAGATAACTACTATACTATATTATAGTATCCTTTTATAGGGTTATCTAGAGTAATCTTGCGAGTCTAGAGCTTTATTTTTTATTAAAAAAAGTTAAGTTTTAGTAGAGTTATAGCTCGTCGCGTAACTAGTGTTATAGTAGATAGGATTATTATTAGGTACTTACGTTATCTAAAAAGTATCCTATTTTTTGTTAGGTAGAGGTGCTAAGTATACTTTAAGGCAGGGATGTCAATTTACTAGTAAATAGTAATTACTATTACTAATAGTAATTACTAATAAAATTTTTAGTAGTAGTAATAGTAATTACTATTAGTAAATTAGAAAATACTAACTACTATATTTAGAACTTATATATCTTAAGGTTATAAAAACTAGGTTATTTAGTTATATATTAAAAGTAAAGTTAATAATAATAATTAAATTATAAAACTAGCTAAATAAACCTTTTTTTCTATTTTAATATAAACTTCTTATCCTAAAGAATTAAATAATAACTTAAACTCTAAAATAAACCTAGTACTCTATCCTATCTTCTTTATCTATAATATTAGTTAAAAAGTCTAATATATCTAAATTAGAACTAATATAGTTACTATAAAGATTATTAGACTTTTTACTAATAGTTAACTCTATAGAAGAATAAAAAACCTTATTATAAATACTAAGTTTACCTAAATAATAAAGGTCGTCTAATAGAAACTCTTTTTTATTATAATAAAAGTCTTCTTTAGAAGCTAAAGAAACTTTAATAGTATTAACTTCTTTAGTAGTAATTAGAAGTTTACTAATAAAGCTTCTAACTAAATCTATTATAAGTTAATATACTATTATATATAGTTAAATTATAGAAGTACTTACTAAAATCTTTAAATAAAATACTAGTTCTAATAAGATAACTATTTAGTCTTTCTAATATTATAGATAGACTATTATCTATAGAGCTATTATCTAGTAAAAATAGATACTCTATATCTATATTTGCTTTTCGTAATAGGTCTATTATATAGTTAGTAAAATATTTTATATATATATATATATATATAACTTACTTAAAGTAGCTTTATATCTATCTTTATTAAAATAACTAAGCCTACTTAAATAATAGACTATTCTTATAGTATTAAGATAGTCTATAATATAAGAAGAACTAGAATCTACTAAAATATTAATATAAAACTATAACTAAAAAAAGAAGGATTATCTTTCTTACCTTTTATATCTTTATAATTATTAATAATAGCTTTAATAGTAGAATCTATCTTAGTAGATTTAACTATTATACTATTATTAATAGTAGTAATAATAAAAGAGGCCTTAGTAAGCATTTTAAAGCTTAATTACTTAAAAAGTAATAAAAAGTAGTAGTAGTTTTAGTAGTAGTAATTAACTAAAAGTAATAGTACTAGTAGTAATAGTTTTACTTAAAAGTTTAAAGTAAACTCTAACCTTTATTTATAAAAGTTATAGATACTATAGCCTTATTTAGATCTTTTTACTTAGTTAGATTCTTTAGTTAGTTAAATTCTTTATTTAAATTCTTTAGTTAGTTAAATTCCTTATTTAAATTCCTTAGTTAAATTCTTTAGTTAAATTCCTAAACTAAATTCCTAAACTAAATTCCTAAACTAAATTCCTAAACTAAATTCTTTAGTTATACTAGAATAATATAGTACTAAAGATTATATATATATATATATATAGTTTTAATCTTACTTTAAACTAATAAGTTAAACTACTTTTACTACTACTACTACTACTACTACTACTACTACTACTACTACTACTACTACTACTACTACTACTACTACTACTACTACTACTACTACTACTACTACTACTACTACTACTTTTTATTATTTTTATAATAAGTAGATTACTATTAAAATGTCTTCTCGTACTATTTTTACTAAGGAGGATTTATATTCTTCTACTTTAGAACTACCTTCTATTTCTAAACTAGCTTCTATATTTAGAAATAGAAAGTTTAATTTAGAAATTTTACCTTATAAAGAAGGAGAAACTAGACTTTTTAAAGCTTCTTGTAGCTCCTGTAATTATAATAATATATCTAAGTGGCCTATAAATACTAGTAATTTATATACACACTTTAATAAAAAACACTTTACTTTAAATAATAATAATAATAATAGTATAGATGAAGATTCTACTATAGAAGATAGTTTTAATATAGAAAGTAGTAATACTACTAATACTACTAATACTACTAATACTACTAATACTTTAAACTCTTATTTTAAAACTACTAATATAAGAAAAAGACCTAGTTTTATCTTATTTAGTAAAGAAGAATATAAATATAATTTGCTTAAATTTATAGTTACTAATAATTTACCTTTTAGTATAGTAGAAAGTAATACTTTTAATAATTTAATTAAATATTTAAAAGACGATTTACCTACTATATCTAGAAATACTATAAGAAAAGAATTAGATACGTTTTATAATTTAGAAATAAATAAGCTAAAAAAAGAGTTAACTACTATAACTAGTCTATTTTCTTTAACTTTAGACGAGTGGCGGTCTAGTAATAATATAGATTTTTTAGCTATTACTTTACACTATAGAGATAATAACTTTATTTTAAGAAGCTATCTTATAGGTTTTGAATATCTAAATAACTTTAATAGTTATACTAGTTTAAATCTATATACTACTATAAATACTATTTTAAAAGATTTTAATATAAGAAATAATATAATAAGTATTACTAGAGATAACGCCTCTTCTATTAATAGTACTATAGATTTAATAAAAGAAAAATATAATAAGAAATTTAATACTAATATTATAGATATAAAGTGCGTAGCACATATTCTAAATTTAATTAGTAATACCTTTTTAGATTTTACTTTTTTTACTCCTAATAATACTAAAAAGTTTAAAAATACTATATATAAAATTCTAGAAGAGAATAGTAATAATAATATAGATATAGAAAAGTTATTAGTTACTATTAAAGTTTTACCTAATATAGTTAGAAATATTATTACTAGATTTAAATATAATCACTTTCTAAAAAATAACTTTAAAAGAGTAGTAAAAGATAAAAGAATAATTAATAATAATAATATAGGTCCTGAAATATTAATAAAAGATAATATTACTAGGTGGCTATCTACCTATAATATGCTAGATAGATTTATATATTTTAAAGAAGAAATAAATATAGTATTAAGTAAAGCTAGTTTATTAAATAATATTAAAAAAAAAGATTTAAATTTAGAAACCTTTAGTTTAAAATACGAAGATTGGCAATATTTAGTATATATAAGAAATACTTTAGAAGAATTTAAAAAGCCTACTATAAAATTACAAGGTTATACTAATAGCTATTATAGTATTATATATATAACACAATTATATAATAAACTAGAAGAAAGAAGACTATTAGAAAATAGTAATCCTTTTATAGAAGAAGGATTAAAGCAAGCTATAAATAAGTTATTATATTATTATCCTATTACTAGTACTAATATAGAGAAATTAAAAGACTTATATATAATTACCTTACTAGATCCACACTTTAAATTAGATATTTATAAAACCTTAAAATATAATAAAGATATAATTAAAAATATATATAATTACTTTTTAGAGGTATATAATATATATAAAACTAAGTATAAAGAAAGTAATATTATAGAACCTAGTTCTAGCTATAATATAGATTCTAATAATAACTTAGATCTATATTCTTTAGATAATAGTAGCGACGATAGTTTATATATAAGTTCTAATAATAATAATAATATAAATATAGAAAACGAAGTAGATATATATTTAAAAGAGCCTAGAATAGTAAAAGAAATAACTTTAGAAAGCTATTATAATACTAATAAAAATAGATTTCCTATAATATATAATATAGCTAAAGACTATTTAGCTATTCTAGCTACTTCTAATCCTTCAGAATCTACTTTTTCTAAAGTAGGTAATATAGTTACTAAATCTAGAAATAGATTATTACCTAATACTATAAAACAGCTAATTATATTAAAAGAATTAAAAGCTATAGAAGACGAAGAAGAGTTTATTAACGATAATTATACTTTTAAAGAAGAACTAGTTAATAATAAGCAACTACTAGAAGATTATAACTTTAGTTTAGATAATACTATAGATAATACTATAGATAATACTATAGATAACTATATAGATAGTAATATAGATAATAATATAGATAATAGTCTAGATAATATAGATTTAGAAGAAAAAAGTACTACTAGTGTAACAAGTTATAACTCTACAAATAATAATTCTATTAGTAGTTTAGATAAAGTATAACTAGTTTTTTAGATAGAAAAAGTAGATTTTTAGCTAAAATATATACTAATAATATATAGAAAAATATAAAAACTAAAGAAAAACTCTCTTACTAATAATTAGGGTTACTACTTTTTAGTAATAGTAATTACTAATTCTAAAAATAGATATAAGCTTATATAGATTCTAGTAGAGGAATAAATAGTTATAATACTATATAATAATATAGTATATATATATATATATATTAGACTAGTATTTTAGGGCTTAAAACTAGTTTTTAGCTATAATATATATATAGTTATAAAGTTTAGGAAATAGCACTAAACTTTTATTTTAGTAAATCTTACGTAGTAATTCCTATTTAGTACTAGCACTATACTATATAATTTATATAAAAACTAAGTTAGTAAGCGGATCTAAATAACTAAAAATTATTATTTTAGTCCTAGTATTCGCTTAGTTAGGTTATATACTATAAGAGCGTTTTTATAACTATAGTTATTACTATTCCTAACTATTTTCTATCTCTTATATAACTTTTATAATATAAAATAGCTTAGTAACTATATAAAACTAGTTAAGAGTACAATAAATAGTTTTCTTTTTTATTTAGCTTAGTAAGCTAAATTAGTAAATAGTAATTACTATTAGTAAATAGTAATTACTATTTTAGAGATTAGTAAATAGTAATTACTAATTAGTAATTACTAAAAAAAAATTAGTAATTACTAATAGTAAATTAGAAACCTAATAGTAATAGTAATTACTATTACTATAGTAATTACTATTAGTAATTACTATTTACTATAGTAATTACTATTTACTAGTAAATTGACATCCCTGCTTTAAGGAACTCTATATATTATAGTAGTATATTATTAGGTAAGTTTTATATCTTATTTAATAGCCTAGAGTATAAGCTATATTTAACTCTTATTTAAAGGCTTTAATATATTATTATATTAAAGTATTATATTATACTATTAGAGATAGTATATTTTTAGTAGGGTCTTAGTATTTAATTAGCTTACCTATTTAATTAGCTTACCTATAGAGTATATTACTAAAGTAGGGATATTAATTTACTAGTAAATAGTAATTATTATTACTATTAGTAAATTAGAAAATACTAACTACTATATTTAGAATTTATATATCTTAGGCTTATAAAAACTAGGTTATTTAATTATATATTAAATATAAAGTTAATAATAATAATTAAATTCTAAAACTAGTAAATAAACCTTTTTTTTTTCTATTAAATAGAGTAGGTAAGGTAGTAATTTAGATATAAGTTAATACTTAACTTAAAAACTAATAATTATATAGTAGTAGTTTTAACTAGTAAAAAAGCTATACTATAGTTAAGAGTACTATAAAATATTTTTCTTTATTTTTAGCTTAGTAAGCTAAATTAGTAAATAGTAATTACTATTTACTAGTAAATTAATATCCCTAATCTATAAAATATATTACTAATTTTTTTAACTAACTAAAACTTCTTTAAGTATTTATCTCTTTTATTCTAGAGTATTATACTAGCTCTCTAGAGTATATTATACCTATTATAGCTAAGATAGAAGAAATTACTACTACTATCTAAAAATAGAGAAGTTATAGAATACTTCTTCTTTACTTTCTTAAGATATGTACGTTGCTTTCCTAAAATATATATCTCTATTAACTTATACTACTAATTATAGACTTAGTATGCTGCTAGGAATTGTTGCCGTATTTTTATCTACATTTTAATGCGTTTCCTTATCCAGGGGTGTCGTAACGGCCTGGTCTTATACTACCTGGTCTAAGTCCTTGAGTTACTGGGCATTACCGATCCCGAAATTTAGAATATCTTTGACGGCGTTCTGCAAATTTTCAACTACTTCGTCGCAATTGCATCTCCTCTTGTGATCGAACGCTTTGGCCGTCGACGATTGTTCCTAATCTCATTGAGCGGTATGCTTGTGGCCTTCATAATTCGGACTGCAGTGTCTCCCATGAACCGGCAGCAGAACTTCGAAAACAAGGGTCTCGGTATCGGTGTCGTTATCAAAATTTTCGTGTTCTTCCTTTTCTACAACCGAACCATTGACCCCATGCTAATGACCTATCTGCAGTTCTTCCCAACATTCTCCATAACAAGGGCCTTACCATCTTCAACCTCTCCCAATTCTCGGGCTCCGTCTCCAATGGCTTCGCAAATCCGGTTGCACTCGAGGTCGTTGCTAGGAAATATTACATCGTCTATGTCTGTGTACTTGTGGTATGGCTCGTCATTGTCTGGTTTGCCTTCCCAGAAACTCGTGGCCGCAGTTTAGAGGAGGTCGCTTTGCTCTTTGATGGTGACTAGGCCCTACCGCTAAATAGCAAACTACTTAAGAGATTGAGGCTGCTACGGTTGTAAAATTATAACGTATACAGTTTATACAAAATATCATAGCTGTTTTAACATATATATGTATGCAGTACTCAATCTTAGCGATATACTGAAATCTCTAAGCTTCCAAGTGAGTGACCCAAATTGCTGCGCCATACAATTAGTATTGGCGTATTAGCATCATTAACAGCATTGTGCATGTGGCTAGATTTATGAACACACCATCCCTTATGCCAGTTTTAGCTATGTCTGTGGTCGCCTATCTGAAGGTGATGTACGACTAAGCCCGCACGAAGGGTTGCCACAGCTCTGGATGTACCGCATGCTGCGACGTAGAAAGATGTTAATTGACGCGATCACTTGGGCGTAGGTTCTAGGCCCCGGCTTACAGCTTCGTACAAAAGCTGTCATAAAGTCCGCAGGCTCGTTTGGATGCCAGATGCTCCCGTTTGTGTTTACCTTGTACGCGGCCAGTGGTGTCTAAGTAGTAATGGTAGTGTGTATTTGTGCTAGAATGTATTTTTTGCTTGAAGTAAGGTCTTGAAGGCACGGGGCACTTGCTTTACAGGCCGACCCGCCTCGGGGCGCTGTGGCAGGGCTGCGCGTGGAGCCGGTTGCGCGGACACGCTTTGCTAGCATAAGCGGATGGTTGTAGAAAGCGCACACTGTATGACGAAAACTGTATCGCCAGCGAGACGGAACAAGCTGTGACGGCTCTTGATAAGTAGATCGCGATCTTGTGCTTAATGAATAGCTAAGTGTATCTATCCTACGTATGACATGGAAGATTCCTGCACTACCTGGGTACTTTACCACTATGGCGCAACCTACATGTATATATGTTGCGTGCCACTCCAAACATGATCCTATAAGTACCAGGCTCCCTAACACAGCTTGTCGTATTAAGAAGATTATATCCAATGGTGGTTTACTTTAGTATACGCTACCTAATATTTCCCGACTCTTACTATCTTCTTGCAGCTAGCATATCCACAACTTGATCCGTTAGCCTCTCTATCATGCTAAATCCTGGATCATGATCTGGATTAACTTCCGCTATAGTTAGTCCGGCAACCTTTTCGCTGCTCAGAAACACTCTTAATGCGCGCATCATCTCCTCAAAGGACACGCCCGTGAAGTTTGGTACATTTGCAAGCGGATACATCTGTGGATCGATGGAGTCCACATCCAAATGTATGAGAAGAACATCGACCTTGTCATTGAGGTACTCTAGTGTCTCCCTTGCTCGTTGTTCTGGCTCAAGTGCCACGGAAGCTGAGCTAACGACCTTGTAGTTATTGTCGAAGAGGTAGGCGAAGTGCTCCGGCTTGTTCCCTGGGGATGACATGTTGGTTCCGAAGAGGACCGTGTTGGCGGCGTCACAGACGGGCTCACCAGATGGTCGAGAGAATTGTTGCATGCTCTGCAGCGCTCCTGGGGACCGAATGAGGTGGGTCATGCTCATGCCTGCGAAAATTCCCGTGGAACCGGGGTCGGTCGGAGAAGATAGGTCAGTATCAGCATCGATATAGATGAGACCGATTCGTAAAGGATGCAGTTGCTGCCAGAAAGCGGAGAGGATTGCTGGTAGCATGCAACACTCGCCCCCGAGTATGAGTTGGAACGGCGGTTGTGAAGAAAAGGTGGTTTCAAGGCTCCGGATAATGGTTTGACGAACGCGTTGACATACGGAGATGTTGACGTCTTCGTTGCGAACACTTCCTGAGGGGAAGGTTGTCGCTACATATGTTGCAGGCGAGTCCAGCGCTTTATACTCTGAGACGGATGGAAGGCCCGCGATCTGTAGCTTGTTGACAATTCCCACATCTTGGAAGGCTTTTGGGGCCTTCGACTTTCCAGGTATAACGGAGCCGCAATCTGCAGGCACGTAGGTGATGGAGACTGTGTGTGAAGCTGCCATGGTATGCTTAGTCTTCAATGTGGACGCTCTAGAAGGGCTTTCTGTAGTGCTTTATCTAAAGACCTGTGAGTGGCATTACAAATTGTCTTGTACGATAAGCGAGAGCATCGTCGAGGTACCCACATATCGAAAGGGCGTAGGCCTGAGTCATTGACATGGATCGTCATTCCTATGACGCGCTGTGTGCTACCGCATAAGGCGTCCACCACACTTGAATTCTGCAAGTTATGCCTCAAGTTACCCTACCGTTGAACAAATAGGTAACCTTTCACGTGTATTCGTCCGCATGCAGAGTGATTACTAATGCTGATGATAACCGCGTGACTCGCGGTGCCAGCACTAACTTCTTAAGGTCCATTGGTCTCGCGACCTAATCCATTCAAGTACGCTTAGTAGTCCCAGTACCTAACTTGGAGAAGCACTACTGTCGTTCCGATATCAGCTCCCGAGTGGCCATGGCGAAGCGGGGTAATGCTCAACCACATCCTCATCCTCTTTCCGAATGCTTTTGAGATTGACCCGCAGTGAGCCTAGAGTACCAGGGGGCGAGCATGCGGAGTATATGACCTCCTTTCATTTGCCCTGAATCCACCTTCTAGATATGCGCGCCCTACATTTCTGCTGAAACCGACTTGCTCGATCAAGCCCCGCACCACCCAGCGCGTAACCGTGGCACACCAGCTATGCAGCAAGAGGCACTAGGTAGTGCCCCAGTTGTAGAAGTCGACTTCACGAAGCACCCTACTGCACGACAACTACTGCAGCGCTGCCAGGACTTCTTCGCTGAGATTGAGAACCTGTATGTTTCGTCCAGCCTCGAGCTCTGCGCTAACAATACCAGTACTCCTGGCAAGGACCTCGAAACTTACCTCAACCGATATTATGGACCTGGCCACCCCATCTACGAGGACCTGTGTTCACTGACGCGGAAGGGTGTAAAAGAGGGCTGGGCTGCTAACATTCCAATCGATGGACCTCACTATCGGCGTTCGAAAATATCACTGCCGAAAGAGGAGACGCGCTTCTTCAGTATCACAGCTGTCTACGTGGACTCCAGGAACGAATTCTCAGGCCAGCACCACTCGCATCCTTATGGCGAAATCAACTGTGTTGTCCAGATTGATGAAGCTTCTGAATTGAAGGGGATGCAAGGGTGGCAAGGGGCGGGGTGGACGAGCCCGGGCCCGGGGACGCACCAGTAGGTGCTGCTGCGACAGTCATCTTATGACGGCTGACTCTGTTTGTAGCTATCCGCAATTTAGAGGAGGCCGTCTCGTCTCGCTTTTCTTCCTGCCCGCGGGTAGGATTAGCTACACGGCGAATCCGGATGACCCTCAGCCGGTGTCCCTGTAGACGCGAAAAATGGTTGTAATGAGACTATTCAGATCCTGTAAATTCATTACTACGTAGCGCATATTCGCGTTGTCGGCGCATATTATCACGGAACGGCCTATTCCCATATGGTTGGGTAACAAGTTTTCAGGGCAGCGACAATCCGCTGTGTAACATTATCAATCCTCCCTCGACAGTTGCCACACCTATGAGGATATGGCGGAATTATTGGGATCTATAAACCTGCGAATCCAGTGGTGCATATCCATTACCTGAACTCTCGTGTGGTGGTCGACAGAATTAGCAGATTTAACAGCGGGTATAGTGATTGTAACAAGAGATGAATGGGTTCAGTTTCCTCAGTTACCGATGGTTTACCATCCTCTACTAGCCGATATAACTATGACTACCATGACTGAAATATTGAGAGAGGACGACTTCGCGACCGTCAACATAATGACATTAGTCTGATATATGGCATTGTTAGCCATCCCATCGCCTTGATGTGAACTGTTCCTGAATTATCTTATTATTTCGTTTGAAGACATGTTTCTGAATGAGTTAATTGATTAGAAGTTATTGTTGTAAGACTTATCAGTATGGCTACTTAGTATGTGAATTGGTCTAGGACTGAAGACACGTCAGCGGAAAGGTAAGTACGCTGAGCAAATACAGCCAGCCTTATAAACTTTTAGGACATCGAAAGTGTAACTTCAATCGCGCCGAGCGTAACTTTTGTAGTTAATATGACGTCGTAGTAGTGATTCAAAGGCAACGCATATGCTAATAGACAACTGAGCGTCCAAATGGATCCACACCAAGCACGATGTTAGATTGGGAACTGTTGGAAGAATGTACATAAAGCTTTGATAATATCGGGCACCAACAAGGTCTATAAGCGATAATGTCGAGTAAATGTGCAGTGGATACGAGCCGTCGAAGTTTGATCGCTAGCAACAATCTCTGCCAGGTCATATTTTCGATCATCCTCCATGGCATCTAGGAAACGTGAAGTTTGTTGCTACCTCGTGGCCGAGGAGGCACGCGAAGACTTGTAAGCAATACTGATCTGGATGGCATACCCTAGACTGTGAGCTCCAAGTCGGGTATTGAAGGACTGAGAATATTGAGACACCCAAAGAATTACGATGAGAAGAACAGACAAACAAACGATATGCTTTCAGCATCCAGCGCTGTACTGCAAATCGCGTTGGAAGTGGGCTGCTTAAAGCGCCACACCATCTCTATACAACATCGATTCTTCTTGCACATTCCACGAATTTGACGGTTGTGAGCTATGTGCGGCTAATTAGGAAACACAATACTTCCGTAAGGAGCTTCATAGCAATATCGACTGGTAACGGCAATTCAAAGAGAAGGGAGCATGACTGAGACACGACAAGAATGAACTAGCCCGGGCCGCAAACTTCCTTCTACTATCGATCAAATTGCATCCCAATGCCATAGATCTAGCTCTGGATCGTTTCGGATGCTGTCCGTACAGCACCGCCTTTCTGCTCATTACAGATATTGATCATCGCTCATCTCTTTTCACACATGCAATTCTCAACTCTGGCGGCAACACCCAGGTATCTTCATTCCACGTCCACTGTCCGCCCTTCTCATCTTCCAACTTGACTTCCCATCCCCTCACCACCTCTACAATCAATGCTTTCATCATCAAATCTACAACATACTTGCCCAAGCATACTCTTGGCCCGAAGCCGAACCGCCAGTAACAATACCGCACATCCTTAGCTCTCTTGACGCCACCTTCCGACCACCTCTCGGGCCGGAAGGTCGTGTTGTCTGGGCCCCACAATGGATCCCGGACGTTCAACGCGTGTGCGTCCACGACAAACTTGGAGCCAGCGGGGAGATTGAAAGTGCCAACTTGTCGTGGTGTGGGACAGGCTTGGGCCACAGAGAAGGCGGCAACGGGGCGGAGACGACCGCCTTCAAGAAGTATATGGTGTAGGTAATTTGATTGCGACATCAGGTATGTTTCCGTACTTTCAGGCTCAACTAGGGCAGTCTTGAGCTCGGAGAGAAGGCGCGCTTGAACGTGGGGATATGCAGCAATAAAAACAAAGGCCCATGCTAGTGCGCCGATGGACACGTCAAGATTGGCAAAGAGCATCTCGTCGAGGGTTTGCAGGAGTGCTTCACGGGATATGCTCCCGTTCGAAATGGCTCCATACATGGCTACGATTGGAGCAGACTCCTCTTTCTCAACCTTACTTAGGGCTTCGGCGTGAGCGTCGTCGTTCCAGCGTGCCCATGCTTGCTTAAACTGGCGCATCTCACGGTTGGCCTTTAATGGCAAGTACTTCGCCCAAGCATAGCGCGTTACGCCACCCATCATCATGTGTGCAAAAACGGAGTCTCGACCAGGGATAATCTCCAAAAGCCTTGCTTTCAGCTCGGGCGACAATGTTCCGTAAAGAATGTCTGCAAGCGCAAGGAAAGGGTAAACTCTCAAGTCCGCGTAAGGCCGGAGCTGCCACTTTTCAGGCTTTGAGTCGCAAATTGAAGCGATATGCTGTTTTGCGTGGGCTAATACACCCTCCACGTAGGTGGCTGTTGCGGTTCGTGTAAAGGGTGCTTCAGTCGCTTTTCGCAAGTATCTCCATTCTTGACCACTGACGAGTCCTAGACATATGCCTAACAGCTGGTACATGTAGTGACCGCTGTCATTTGCGTTGGCTTTTAAATGCGTGTGCGAGTCTCGGAAGACTGTCTCAATATCATTGGGTGTTGTCAGAATGCTAGCTGGTGGTGAGCGGGACCTCCATACATTGGGCTACTACACACATTTCGCCGTGAAAGCCGGACCATATCCGATAGAGTGAGCCATATTGAGATCCCCATTTCGCACTATTTTCGCGACCGCGCAGGTACTTCTCGATGTTGCCTTGCCCGTTCGGCCAAACAAACGGGAGTGTCGGCAAGCCGTCTTTGCCGTCTGCAGACGTGATAGGATATCGAAATCGCAGATATGCCTGCCCAACGATAAGCGACATTGATGCATTATTACTGTTAGGACACTTACTGTAGATAGATGTGACAGGATATCATATCGCCGGCACAAAAGAAGAACAGATGCCGCGATGACGCTCAGGAACGCGATGGCCGAGTACATGGTGCTCACCCCAAAGCTGCGAGCCTGCAAGCCAACAATTCTATAGCTATAGACCAAGGTCGAGTCGCAGGGGCGGGTGTTGACCCTTTTAATCAGATTGACGTAGCGCGGATCTCTGTCGGACGTGGACTATCAGATGATAAGATGATCAGATAAAAATTTACCCTGCTGTTGCAGGTGTAAATGCATGCTGCCTGCAGGTCTCCCGCCCTCATTGCGGAAGGTGGGATCTATCGAATGCGCTTATTGGATAGAGGGCTGTGGTCCAAGGCGCGTGGCTTGACCCCCGCAGATTGGGGTAGACTGTCATGTTTGTCAACCGCCAGAGATGCTAACCCCGCGAGCTGTGGACGAATTACAACCTGGCAATAATAAGGCTACTTAGTAGGCTGGTGGCCGGTATCGCAGTCCATGGTGGTGCTTGGGCCATGGATTAGCGAATACGAACTTCGTGGGATCTTTTTCCAAGTGCCAATGGCCTTTGTGACTAACTCTTGCTTGTGGTTCCCTTCATAGCTCGAAAATTGGCCATCTAAACAGCCGCCAAGGGGGAGAGAATGAAAAGGACGATGTGCCATGACTGGCGGGCGCATGGGAAATGGCAAGGCAGACCGGTGAGCCTGGAAACCCTCAGACAAAAGGGGAAGACGAATACATAAGTCAAAGGTGGCTGATGCTAACATATCCTCGTTGACGATGTGGAAGCGAAAGAAGGCTTACGGAGAGTGTTTAGACGAAAAGCATGTGTCTACACGGGTATTACAAGCGTGCATAAACAGGTGGGATGTCCGCTGTGATCTGTCAAGAGCTAAGGACAAGGCTCTAATGGCCCTTGAATAAGTTGATATGCATGTTAATTCACAGTCAAAGACGAAGCACGGAGGCTGACGTAGGTAGAGGCTAGAAAGAAGAAATATCGTGGCAGAGGTGTAGGGTCCATATCAATGCTGATCCATTTGATTCTCCCAACATTGTCGATTGTCAAGAAACCAGAAGAGAGAAAGTCTGCACACTCACAATGTTGGCCCTGGCTATGGCAAATATAGAAGACACCCTGGGTTGGCTAGAATTCACGACATTGTCGAGTTGCCTGGATTGTGCGGGTTGGCTTCTAAGGACGGTGGAGGGCCTGAAGTGAATCGCTATGGATGGATGCATCTCAAGAGAGGGAGCTGAGTATGTAAGGGAATAACTGGACGTGGTGGAGCGAGGTGCCTCCCGTCCGCCGCTGGCCTAGGGCTTGGGGGAAGCGTTTGCCATTGGCCAATCGCATCAAGTAGCGAGCCCCACTGCGACTGCCACCGCAGTCCCAGTCGACTCGACAAGAGATTGCATCATTGCTAGACAAAAGCACACGCGTTGCGGCTCCGCAGGCGCCCGGTTGGTGCCGTGGCACTGTCGATTCACCTGGACAGAGGTACGCGGAATGTATTTTGGGCATGGCCAGATCGACCTTTCAAGACGGTTGTTGTTACGCAATGACTAACGCCAGCGCCCATTGCCCATAAATCCCTTCAACCGCCCCCAATACCCTCATCTGCTCTTCTGCTCATCTGCTGTGTCCTCCTTCTCCTCCCAGTCCCACACCCACAGCACCACCATCATCATCTGCAATGGAACCCTCGTCGACGGATTCAACTGACCAAACGCGCGTCGACGCGCATGAGCTCCAGCCCCTGTCGCCCGCGTACCCTTCGCCATCTATACATCCCGAGCAAGCAACAGGTAAAACCAGAGTGCGCTTCAACAGCTCGGCCAACGCCGAGATCCCTCCTCCTGAGCAGTTGCGCACCTACAGCCGTGTCAGCGGATCTGAATCGGCACACATTGGCCGAGACCAGCACACAGCCGATGCCGAAGAGCTACTCAAGGCACACAATGCGGGCCATGTCAGGACAGAACGGCTCAGCGAGCTGCCGTTGAGCGAGGCAGACGGCGACGACACCTACGCCGTCACGGGCAACACCAATGGCGGCGTCTTCTACCAGCTGCTTCAGGCATACAAGACGCCCGTTCCTGGCTTCACCGACACGTCGTCCACAGCCAGCACGTCTCCACCTACACTGCGACCCGGATCCTCGTCAGGGGCCGCCACCCCGTCCAAGAAGAAATGGTACAATGCAGACAAGGCGGCGCAATCGCAAGAGACGCTGGCCACGCTCATCGGTGCTTCGGCCAAGCTTGCCAATCCTAATGACGCCAAGCAGGATGCCGCCCTGCGCCCGCGCCATCACAAGCGGACAAGCAGCGGCGGTCTCCTTGCCAAGGTGTGGAAAGCAAAGGATGACCAGGACGCCAGAATCAAGGTTCACGTTGCTGACATCCTCAAACGCCAACAGTACATCATTCGCATGTGCCGCGCCTTGATGCTCTTTGGTGCCCCGACTCATCGTCTTGAGGAGTATCTTGCCACCACGGCCAAAATCCTCGAGATAAACAGCCAATTTCTCTACATTCCCGGCTGTATGATCATTTCCTTCGACGACGCGCTTACCCACACCGCTGAAGTCAAGATTGTCCGCACTGCTCAGGGTGTCAACCTCGGCAAACTCAAAGACACGCACGAAATATACAAGGAAGTCCTGCACGACGTCATCAGCCTGGATGAAGCTCTTGCTCGCCTGGAGGAGGTGATCAATGCGAAGGACCGCCACCCTGTTTGGCTGACGGTCATCATGTATGGCCTCGCGTCCGCAGCCGTCTCTGTCTTCTTCAAAGCTCGTTTGATCGACATGCCCATCATCCTCGCCCTCGGTTGTATCCTGGGCCTGCTTCAGCTGGTTATTGCGCCTCTGTCCAAAACGTACAGCACCGTCTTCGAGATCTCTGCAACCATCCTTATGAGCTTCCTTGCGCGTGCTTTTGGAAGTATCAACGGTGGCAGTCTCTTCTGCTTTTCTGCTATAGCACAGAGTGCCATCGCCATGATCCTCCCTGGTTGGGTAGGTGTATCGTCCTGGTTACCTAATCTTCAAGTAACGTGCTAATTGTCACAGCTTGTCCTGAGTTCCGCCCTCGAGCTCCAATCTCGCGCCATCGTCCCTGGCTCCATTCGGCTCGTCTTTGCCATAATCTACTCGCTTTTCCTCGGCTATGGTATCACTGTCGGTACTGCCATTTACGGGGCCATTGACTCGAACGCCACAAACGATACGAAGTGCCACAATCCGCTGAATTCTTATTGGAACTTTCTTTTCGTCCCTCTATACGTTTTCTTCACGACCTTCACCGTGCAGGCTAAGTACAAGCAGATGCCAGCCATGATCATCATCGCCTTTGCAGGCTACGTAGTCAATTTCTACGCAAACATGAAGTTCTCTTCTAGTGCGCCTATCGCGTATACTTTCGGAGCCTTTACCATTGGCGTTCTGGCAAATTTGTATAGCCGCTTACGTCACGGTGTTGCGGCCGCTGTACTTTTACCCGCAGTCTATGTCCAAGTCCCCGGCAGTTTAGCATCTAGTGGGAGTATAAACTCTGCACTTCAGACCGCCTCTGCCCTGATCAAAGGCTCTGGTGCAACGGCAGATGTAAGCCCCCTTATTGTTCTGTAAACACGCGTACTTATCGACCATAGACTACAACCGATAGCCTCAACGCTATCGTCTTCAATGTCGCCGCTTCCATGATTCAGATTGCCATCGGTATAACCGTTGGTCTCTTCATGGCAGCTCTGCTTGTTTACCCAATGGGTAAACGCCGCAGCGGTCTGTGGACACTATAGAGTATACCCCTTAATTTCTTTGCATAGCGATACGGCGTTTGGGAACCCAAAATGGGAGGGCCAGAGTTTTGCGAGCTAATCCTCTTCAGTATTCGTTCGAGCACTATCATGTTCATCGATGCTAGCACTGCTTGGTCTCGGATGCGTGGTGTGAAGGTGAAGTGTGAAGGTAAGCCCCAGTGCGTCATGCGATCGATCCCCTTGCAACCAACCGAAGTCAATGCCGACCTACTCCTTGCAACAATCGCCTCCAAGCGATAAAGGCACCAAACTCCAACCCAGGATACGTTGTCCTTGTAGCATACAAAGCCCCAGCAACCGAGACACTGCAGGTTGTCACCTACGAGGGGAAATTGACATGAGCGAATCACGATAGCTGAAGACCACCCAGTCTACTACATAACTCGTTTGTTGTGTTTTTACTGTCCATATCAATTTCCCTTGGTAGGTAACAACCTGCTGTACGCTCTTGGACCAATGCAGCCAGCCTATGCAACCATCCCAGGCCCTAAAGCCCCAAGTCAGACCTTTACGGTTCGAACACATCCATTGTATCAACCTCCGTATCATTTGTGCTTCTTGGATCCTATCGCCGTCTGTGTAATGCCTTGCTTATGTTTCGCAAAGCTAAGGCAGGCGCATCGATGTTGGTATCAAGTACACGACAATGTGACATATCTCGTGAGTGCACATATCTAGTTGATCTAATAGTGCGATTACTGTGATCGCATCCATGTTTCAAGTGTAGTTTTCAAGTCTACTATCACGATTTGAAAAGGAATTCCAGTCGTCGAGTTTGCCACTAGATTTTGGGCGTGGAATTAGGGTAGGTAATAGAGATTAGCCGGCGTGATAGTCAACGTGGGCAAGAAACATTCTGGAATTGGAAGTGGAACTAGAGACGTTTAGCATATCTTGTCTTTATAAGGACTTCATAATGCCTAGTACTGTGCCAACTACCCGTGCCTTACGACGAACATGACATCGTGATGCATGTCTTTATGGTGGACGGGTTATTAGCATGGTTGTACACAAAGATATCGGCGAGACTAACAAGCCGTTCATGGGTGAAGCAGCAACCCATCGGCATTGTTTTCGGAACGTTCTGCAGCTCACTCGCAAGATAGGAGCACAAGGCAATATAGATTACAGGGTGTGTTTGCATTATAGGCCGGGAAAAGCAATATGCGATACCGTTTGGCTTGGATAAATTGCCGTTGGATGCACAACGCTGCTGCGGCTGACAGCTGACGGTCTTGTTGAACAACCATTAATATTGCGACGACAAAGAGGACATATCTTCGCTAAGCTTAGCAGCGCCTCACGGAACGACATTTATAGAGACATCATCAAGATCCTCGACCGCTTCGTGCCGTTCTCATATCTAAAAGCCCAACACTCGCTACGTCATACGGCCCTTTCCTCAACGGAAATGCATACCTCAGCTACAACACTCACAGCAGTACTCTGCTCGCTAGTTTCTGCACTCCCTTCTTCGAACATCCTTTCACGAGCGGGGGGTCCAGCAATTGTCCCTATCCCTTCGAATTGCACCGTCACGTACCCCTTGCCCACCTCGCCAGCCGTAAGCTACCTGCCCACGCAGGCTACCAAGAACGACCTCCTGTACAGTGCATACTACCCTTCCTTCTCTACCAACAAGACCGCAATGGCAGAGCAGTGTCTGCAGCAATGCTACGGCTACGGCTACCACGTTGAGTGCAAAACTGCATATTGGGCGGAGAATGTCGTGGTGCCGGCTGGATATTACGGGACGGGGCAGTTGTTGACGGCCTGTTTGCTGTTCAGTAGAGCCCTGACAGGTAGTGACTTCGTGGTTGCGCCAGGAAATCAGGCTACGGATGCATTTGCTGGGAACATTGCATGCTGAGGTCCAGGTGCTCTTGAGGGACAGTTGGAACGCATTAGGAACATGACTGAGCGCCTGCAGGAATGGCGGAGATATTTTGAGTCTTGGACGCTTTTGCGAAGGTGTCTCGATCTATGCTGGCGGTCATAGTACGGTAACATCATTCTAGGCAACCGATGTCTGCTTGCGAGATACTTGGGCGGATGTTCACTAAAGCGAGTGAGCAATTATAACTCAGATTCACGCTCCTACCGTGCCAACCTTTCATTTTGTTTCCAATTTTACCTCCACTAGTTTACCCCACAATCGATGGGACGATTCGTGCTAGCATTCGGCTGCAACCGAAATCGCCCTTTAAATATTTTGTGCTCATCATAGACGAAGGTATGCCGTAGCATCTCAATTTCAGAAGATTCCGGTATCAAAAACATGATGGCGGTTCATGTCGTCATCGTATGAAGCAACACCGCTGCTTGCTGCTCTGCATGGAACAGCGTCTTCACCAAAGTCTTCAGTACACTTCTCTCGAGTCTTCGCAGAGCCGCAGCTTGGCCATCGCTTAACGGGATTTCCGATGTGCGGTCAAGTATTCCTCGTTCTATTTCTAGACCCACGCGAGTGATTTAGTGGCGTCGAGCGCGCAACATCTCATCAGAACCGTCAAAACTACTTCTCCATGTCCGTAACATAGAGGGAAATGCTAACACCATAGTTTTACCGTCATTCAATAGCGCTAGAATAGTTATTTCAAGATGCGATTGCATCGCGCTGCATCAGAAAAAAAGCATTAGTGGGATGGTCAGACGTAGTCGACTGAATCGCGCATTCCGTGTCCGCAACGACAGTGTGCGCCACCATGTTACCAGTTGCTCGCTTTATCGCGCTTGTTCCTGATGATTCCAATACTTAGCGGAGAGCTATGTGGGATGCTGCATGGTGGGCTATTTTTGGGTGGCAGGAACGTGGCTCGTGCACGAGCGAGGGATGTCAAGCTTTTCAGCCTCCACTTGTAAACCGGAGGAGGAGGAAGGGCAGGAATGGAGTTGCTGTAAGCGAAGGGTGCAGTGGCGCATCTATTCTTGCTCTCGTCTTGGTTCCTCGCCAGCTAAGGTGGTAGGAAGGGCAATTGGTGATGGAATACACAGCAGCGTAACCTTTGGAGAGAAGGGCGTCGAGCTGCAGCAGCGCCAGTAGCACGCCAAACCAGTCATGGTATGGTTGGGGGCGCGTTCCAACCGCGCTGTACTTCGTACACGAGGTCACGATCGCGTGGACCATTTCCAAGTTTCCATGCATCCTTCCGTGCATACCATCCCATCGCCCTCCCTCCCTTCAAGCGACCTGTTGACATAGCATGGCAGCCCATTACTTAACGCGCTAGACCTTAGCTTAACCCTCAACAATTGCCGCCATGTTCTTTCTTCAGCACACGTATACAGGGTACATGCGACTTATCTTGGTTCCAAGTAGCACGGCGTGGTGGCTAGCCAAGCCTTCAGATTGGCAGGCATTCTGGATGCCCTTGTGTAGTAGTGGAATGACGGGGGATGGGAAGATTTCCTGAAGCGAATCTAGAAGCGCATGAGTGCTTACAGTTGAAGTAGACCTGCCACATGGATATTGGAGGAGTGGCAGCGAATAGACTGATGTCCGTCTTGGTGCGGGAGGGGCAGGCGAGCGGGTCTATGGTGAACCCATGGGTAAGTCCAGGCTGTGACTCTAAACCGGGTATACCGATGTTCTCCAAGAGGAACATCTCCACCTCCAATACGATACTTGCATGTCCTAAGGAATACAAATCGCAACTGGGCATTCTATTGGAAAGCGGGCGGCACGGGAACTTCATAGTATAGCCACAACTTCGCCCCACCCGGCCTGTTCAAAGTCCGTCAAGACCTCTGCGATCCTCAGACGTAAACTCAACGTACAATTTGTTATGCGAATGGTGCGCCCCTCTAGACATGTCCGGGGTGACCGCGATGACAGCCGCCCTCCGCAACCTGCTCTGTGCTGAATAATGGGGGCGGATGAGCATACTCCGACCGGAGCTTTGAGGGCGCCTATTGGTGGATTCGCGGGGGCTGCTGATGCCAGGACTCCCCTGAAGCGGAATACCAATCCACACCTTGGGGAGTTTGGGGGCTCTCATTGTTCAAGACAGGTAATTCAGTCGGGAATCCCTAGTCGCGGACAATGGCATCCAGTTGAAGGGGCGGAAACTAGAAAGAACCAGTACAGATGCCACTGTTTGATGATTGCTCGTTTGGCATTAAGTTTACCGTGTTGCTAGCTACGTATAGGAGGTCCGCTTCAAAAAATAGGCGCATATTGCCATGTTGATCGTGATAGAAGAGAAGGAAAAGACTGAAATGAACTAGTAGTTGTTGTCGTAGCTCATATCCCAGCGAAGGGAACAGGTTCATGTATCTAGAGTAGGCCTCGGGGAGGAACATGAAAGGAAAGATACCGCCCATGGAACGCCGAAAGCACCAGGCTGCATGATTCAGAGTTACAAACGCAAAAGCACCAAAGGGTATCGACAAGAAGAGAACCGAGAATAGCAAATTACCACCCATGCATCAGCGCCCCGGCGCAACGTTCAGATACTCTCGGTCTTCACTGGTGTAACACCCTTGAATTCGCCATGTAATATTTCCAAGAGCTTTCGGAGGGTATCCGAGTTACTACTCCTTCGGCGAGTAGTCTTCCCATCCTCGTCCTCGCCTTCGGCGTCGTCATCCTGTGTGAGCAGCTCGATTGTTTTTCGAAGCTTCTCGTATGCAGCGTTGAGTTCTGAGTGCGACACCTCTAGCTTGTTGTACTTGTCCGTCAGGACTGAGAGCTGTGCCTCGAGGTCACGCGCATGCTTCTCCTTGCGCTCGCGAAAGGCGCGCTGAGCAGCGCGGTTTTGGGCTCGTCGGCGCTAGGTTTTTTGTTAGATCCAAGTCACACTAAACCGAAGTGGATGCTATACTTACTCCTGAGGTTGTGTGGGTCCTCTCGCTTGGTC
Source organism: Phoma sp. ATCC 74077 (assembly GCA_033682645.1). Taxonomy (NCBI): domain Eukaryota; kingdom Fungi; phylum Ascomycota; class Dothideomycetes; order Pleosporales; family Didymellaceae; genus Phoma; species Phoma sp. ATCC 74077. Next base: position 37,290 of record JAWDJC010000023.1, read on the forward strand.
CAGAGCTGTGGGCAGAGGTGAAGACTGGTTCAGCATGGGTTGGCGGTCGCGGACTGCAGTACGGGCTATCGTGGTCGGAGCCAAAATCCGATGGGGTCATGGGCATGGGATATGATCCGAATGACATTGGCTCGTCGACAATGTGAGGATAGTAGGCCTGGTGTATTGGTGCGGGGAACTGGTCGTATGTAGAGGAGACCTTTATGTGGTTAGAACGAAGAAAGTGAAAGAATGCACATGTTGCACTTACTGGAGACCCGCTTAGGCTGGGTACTTTCGAAAGATCGGGCGGCATTTCAAATACTGTAGTCTGATGCGGGGGAGCAATGTAATTGCCTTGGGCCATCCAATAGTCGAATGATTGGGAATCCATTATTTTGGATGTGTATTCGGGCTAGAGTGGTGACGAGGAGGTTGGTGGTGGTGTTGTCGCAGTGTGGGCTAGAGGACGGTAGCGTGGGCCAAGGTTGTTTTTACTTTTGGCGAATTTATAGTTGTAGATGGTTGCAGTCGTGAGAGGATCTGTTGTGAGGATGACGTGTGGGTGCAGGAGTATGTGAGGTCTGAGTGTTTATGTTGGGAATAGGCTTACACAACGGCGGGCATGGTGTGATCTTATACAGTGTGCGGACAAGGCGTGCGCCCTGATGGGAAGTAATGCTCGAGTCGGTGGGGATGGCGGACCTGGCGGCTTGGGCAGGGGTGCCGCTCAGTGGTTGCTGTAGTTGTACCCGCGTCAACGGCCACGACGGATGCTGGGAATGTGGCTTTCTGCAAGAAGGCATGCCGAGTCTTAACGCCGCAGCGAGGTGCGTGATGGTCCAACCTTGTTTTCGGCCCACGCGTCCGGAGCACGGTCCAGCAGTGCGGCCGGCATCTCAGGTGTTGTTATTCTCGTCCTCGAGTGGCTGCTCAAGCTGCACCACCGACGGCTGGGGGACAGGGGTCGGCATGAAGGACGACGCCATACCACATCAGGTCTATGATAAAAGTTTGGCATCGTCGCGGAGCTAAACCGCACTCGAGGGCGACGAGCTGGGCGTGCAGCATGCAAGTTAGTCAGGCGTCGTGTCCCTTAGTAACAGGCAGAGACGCCTGGCGGTGTCTTCTCGAAGGTCTACCCCACCTAAGAATTGCCTGTTCGGTGTGAGATGCATGGTAGGGCTGGATGTGCCCAGGCGAGTGCAGGTGTCGGTTAGAAAGCAGTGTGCTCAATAAGTCAGCGGGCGATATGCCCACCACCGTTATCTCTGCAGGTGGCCGACGCGGCTTCAGAGTGGAAGCCGAGCGAGATGCGATGGAAGAGCAGGACAGGCAGCGCACGACGTCAGAGGGATATACTGAACCCATGGTTACGTCCGGCGGAGCGTGCACGGCGAGGATGCGGGAGCACATCCAGCGTTGGACTGCCTGTTCACGTTACTGCTGAGGGAGAGAAGGCCATTGCAGGCCGAATTTCGGTCGTAGCTGAGGTCTCGTTGGTTCGCGCTAGCCCCGTTCGGCTGGGAGTGCATCCAAGTCGGCATACCCGCCGTCACCGACTTTCTACTGTACAGCTGCACCCAAGGTCCGACGCGAAGAGGACTGGCTGCCAGAGCAATGCGCTGCATACACGCTGCCAGCATGGCGACGGCGGATGCGATGACCAGCTGCTCCAGCGTCGCACGGGGGTTGAACGCGCGCCGCGAAGCCGGCCAACAATGGGCATGCAAATGGGCAAGCTATGGACGATTGCGGAATAGGACCGAGTTTTGGCGCCGTTCTATATCTACTGCCGGAAATAAGACGTTAACCCGAGTCTCGCAGGTGAGCGTGGTAATGGATCGTATTGAGGGAATCGAGAAAAGCAACCTCCGCGAGCCTGATTAGTGCGTGTAACATGCTGTACAACGACCCGTGGGCACGTGGTCGTCCAAGTCAGCAATCCACAGCATGCATCTCATGTCAGCCGCGGCTGGCATTACTTATCAGTACCCTCATCTAGTTCGGACCCTTTTACGGCGACAAATACACTATCACACTCTCGACAACCTTGTGAGATCACACGTATCTAATCCATATTGCAGATGAGAGACAGGAAACAGCCTGCATCGCAACCGTGGAGACCTGAACATCCGAATGCTGCTGGCTGAGGCGCCGGTCAAGATGCCATCGAACCAAACCATGGCCGCAAGATGGCGGCCAGCCAGTGCGAAGCATTCGTGGCAGTGTGTCAACGGCATCTCGTGTCTAATTGCTCTATTATTGCACTGTTCTATGTCCTTTGTGCCAGTGACTTTGGGCCCGGCTTTACTATTCTCCAAATACAGTAATTTCGAGTTGAACTGCGTACTCAAGTATGGAACGCCTGAATGACGTACGTCCATGGACCCATCTGGACCAACCCATCAATGCTTATGTTCTGCAAGATTCGCATGCAGATGGGCATCACATGCCAGCAAACAAGAGAGATTCTACCGGATACGCGTTAGCCAAAGTGGTCTAGCCATATCAGGCTGCATTTGCCGGCCCATGCGCGCAGTAGCGAGAGATGCCCCAGTACAATCTGTTGTGAAAATCCCCCAACCACAGGAGAGCGGGGTAGCATGCCGTCGAGGCTTGACGAAGCTCTCATCGATAACAGAGCAACACGACATCTCTGCCCTGTTGCTGACATTGCAGCTTTTCTGCAGCGTAAAGCACAATATTTGCGACCGAAGTCTATACCGTGTCGAAGACGTTCATCCGGATAGATGACCAGCAATGCCATGAAGAAACGAACATGGGGATTGGGGAGGAGGCAAGCACGCAATCTCCAACTTCAGCAGCCCCCGTCTGTTAGCTCCGGCAACAGTCGACAACACGGACCCAAAGTGGACCAATGTGAACAGTCATACTATACATGATTCACACAGTAACACATCCTTTTGAGCAGCACAAAGTATATACCAGCCTCGCTTCTCTTTCGAACTTCCTGCGGATGCGAGAGACACGACAAGCTTCCGCGTTGCACCGCATTGTCCACGTGACATCGACAAGGCACTTGCGATCCAATCGTACGTGTTTGCGCCAAATCCCTACGCATATTATCACGATCCGCAAGTACGTTAGCGTCCAAGGGAGTGCAAATCAGGGTCCAAAGGGAAAAGCAGATTGGTGGATCCTACCGGCCACTAAACCAACACTAACAGCCCTACTCAAGCAACTCACCGTTCGCGTCTCCTGGTTAGCCAGCCGTCCAATCCCGCCCTGCGATGTTGAGCCACAGAAAAGCAAGGCCAAGCTTCAACGAACGAAAGTCTCCGTGGATCCTAGGAAGTCAAGATAGACCTCAGCAGAGGACTTCGACACCAAGCGAATGTTCTGCATTTGGCCCCTGATAACATGGGGCCATGAGGAAGTGCACGCAAGGCTATCATAAGGCAACCCACACGAGTCTTTCCACATGATCAGATACTCTTTAATTTGGCCCGAGACCTCAGTCAAGTGTATACAGATGTCACGTCTTATCATTCGACCATTCTGTCTGCTTGTGCAGCCGCGTCCAGCCGCGTCCAGCTTCCCTGCGAGGATCTGGGCGTGGTCAACTCTTTCCTCTTCTACAGGACCTTGGTCAGCATGCTAGCCGCGCCAAACTTCCGCTTCGTCCCTACAGGCCCGCTCACCTCACGTTACCTGCAGCTTGGCGGTTCATTCCGAGCCTCTTACGTATGCCCCGTTACAAGCCTTTGTTCTATGGCGTGTATGGGAATTGTTGAGTACGTCGCACGGTCCCTAGCACTTTGCGATAGATTGCACAGACCAGCGCAGCTCCCAGGCCTTTGATCGGAACCGAGCTGGCACCGACTCCATTCTCCACCCGAGTTTGGCTGCATACTTTGTCTCTCCTAAGCCAATCGATCCCTTCAAACGTTATGTACTCTGACGTCAGGCTCATGCCACACCGTTCCCAGAGTCATTCGATACGATCGAAACATCGTCATTCGGCTTCTTCGTGTCTTCTAGAAGATGACCCTGCTACTACTCGAATAGGTCTGACCGCAGGTTCCACAGTAGAGCCTCAAACCTCGCTACCACATAATTGGAGACATGATCAAGCGTCAAAGCTTCGACTGTGGTTTTCCTGACCTCTCTGTGCCTCGTCGCTGGTTCCCTGCGGTGTGCGCCATATAAAGGTGCATCGACGTCAGAGAGCCCAGGTTCGATGAGTGCGGTTGTTCGTTACGCTCGAACCACATCGCGGACACTTGGTTTCTTGCCGATTTGATCATTGCCAATTACATTTTGCACATCTACATCACAATCTCCTCTTAAAAAAATCGAAATTATAACCGCAACGGTCGTGCATATACACTGGTAGACACCTCAGGCTTTATCACTAGGCTTGTTTGACCGCATATGTATCATCAGCTCCTACAGCGGGAATAGGACCCATATTTAGCCACACACGCTTCCGTCACGTTCACTATATGGGGTCATCGACCTGCGACCTTGCATGATCGCCTCAGCTCCGATTTGGCAGTCCTCGCAGAAGTACGCAATGGGTACGTGTTCCTCTTAGCAACGTGCTTAGCCTTACGATATCCGTCCGGGAGAAGCTTCACTGAGGCCCGATATTGGCGGCGTAGGCCAGCCAAGTCTCACGATGCTTAGACAAGCTTTTATTCCGTAGGCGTGCACGAGCTTAGGCTCTTGCCTATTCATCAGCCTCTACAATGACGTCAAGCTTGATTGAACTCAAACCGTGCGAGCTTACACACATCGCTTTCAGCCTTACAATTCCATATGTACATGTTAATACCCGCTTCCAGACCCTGCATACCTCCACAGACCAGATCATGCGACCAGACAATGGCAACGGGAGACTTGCATATGCTATATTTCTTGCATGGATTTGCTGTACGGCTGTATAGCGCTAACCCTGTTGCATACTGTCAATGAGACTAAGGCGGATATAATCATCTTCGACGTATTCCCGCTCGATGCCATGACGTTGCTGCTGTACTCCAGGATGCAGGTTCGAATGTTTAGCGATGACTAAGGACTGTCTTTGCTAGCTTGCACGGTCATCATTCTTTGTTTTTGCTCCCCTACGGGGCGTGGTAGTTGTAAGATCCGGTCCCCACACGTCACTCTTTGACTTGTAGAGTGCTCTTTTCTCGACACCTTCTGGGGACCGAATCTCACATCTACCACACGAAACGATGAGCAATATGGTATTTGGGAGTTAGGGCAACGTGTCGTTGGGTGTTACAACTCTAAAGACTTCATGCTGTGCTCCTCGCATTCCTAGATACAAGTTCGAGTTACAATCGTTTGACACCAGGGAGGTATCTTGACATCAGCTTTATCTACAGTTTAGACCAATATTGGGTTCAGACTACGCTGTATGCGCCCAGCATATGCTCGAGGCATTTTCCGCCCTACTCAACGAATCGCCCGAGTCCTGTTCATCATCTGACAAAGCCTAGTAGTCCTCACCCAAATGGACCTGTAGAATTTCGTCGATTCCAACCCCTCAAACCCTTTTGAGAACAGATTGCGGATGTACTGCTGGTGCTTCATCTTCGCCATGATCTCAGACATGACTCCATTGGGATCCCGCTCGATCCAGATCTGATTCTGTATTTAAAGGGAACACTAAGTGACTGGGAAATATTGTGGAGAGTTCTTGTGGACCCTGAAGGTGTCGTCGATGGGATCGATGCTCTGCTTAGAGAATCGTTGCGTTGCTTGAAGCCAAAGTCGGATGGGCGAGACTGTGATGCTGTGAAGCGTCCAGTGTGGACCGACTATCAAACTTTCCAACGACGAGAGCGTGCGGGTGAAGTGGTAGGCTAAGTATCCAATCGAAGACGGGGTTGAGTATGATCTGGGACTGAGATGGCGAATGGTCAAGGAGCTCCTCTATTCTGATTCGAACATCCGGGTTCACTTCGTGTGCATTGGGTCCATCTTCTGGCACTGGCTCCAAAGAAACACAGGCATCATCCTGTTGATCTCGACGATACTCCATATGCTGGAATGCATTTAGTAATTCCCTGAGAGAGATTATTGAGCATATTATAGGGGTATTAAGGGCTCTAAAGAACACTATTAAATATCTATACTTAGTATTCCTTTAAGTATAATATTAGTATCAAGTCAAGCAGGGTCATACTAGATATATATATTCCTAGTAAAGCTCAAATACAAACAGCACATTCGGAAGCAAAAAAGGAATGATGTGCTAGGAGAGGTAAGAGTGAGGATGTACACACGTGGTTAGACAAAGCTATGGAAAGTGAACTTATGGTCACAGGGTGGGGAGGAAGACTTTTAAGAAACCAGCAGGATGTTCTACAACCGATGCGGGTGCCTTTTGCTCCTCAGCAGATATTGGTATGGGCACAGGAAGCTCGGTCGGAGCCGATGTTTCCTTTGGCGCCTCCTCTTCCTTTAGCTTCTCTTCCTCCGCCTTCTTCTTCTGTTCTTCCTCCGCCTTCTTCTGTTCTTCCTCCGCCTTCTTCTTCTGTTCTTCCTCCGCCTTCTTCTTCTGTTCTTCCTCCGCCTTCTTTTTCTGTTCTTCCTCGGCCATTATATCCGCGGTATTTGAAGGCTTGGCGGCTTCTTCGGTGGCAGAGAGTGTAGCGTGTTCGATTGTAGTTGATGCCACGGCGGCTTCTTGACTGGACGATGAAACATCGGCGACACCCGCAGATGTTGTAGTTGACACGATATGTTCTACTATTGTAGTCTCTGCGGCTTTCTCCTCGACCGATGTAGTAGTATGCTCAACAACCGCCGGGGGTGTAGGGTGTTCAGTCATAGCGGGAGGAGCATGTTCAACAGTGGTGGACGTGGCGGCCTCGCCTTCAACTAGAGAAAAGCTCTCCGTGACTGTAGGTGCTGGTGAGGGTGGATGTACAATGGATGACGTATTGGCAGCAGCAGAGCTTGTGGATTCCGCAACGGAAGTGAGATGCTCTATTGCAGGTGGCGCCGGGTGTACGGTAATTGCTTCAGCAGGCGGAGGATGCTCTGGGGCTGCTTGAGTAGTTTCATGGACCGCCGGTTCAGTGACGATGTGCGTCGTCGTCGTCGTTGATTCAGTAACAGCAGCCACAGAGGAAGTATGATCAACAATCGTAGTCGTCTCGGGGGCAACAGCCGTTACGGTTGCATGTGTAGACGCTGCAGTTGACGCCGACTCGACGACATGTATCGATGTTACAACCTGAGTCTCTTGAGCTTGGTTGGCTTTATCTTGTTCTTCCTTCGCCTTTTCTTCAGCCTTAGCTCTTTCCTGTTCTGCCTTGGCGAGTTCCTGCGCGACATGCATTGCTTCCATTTCTTTGGCTTTTCGCTGGTGTTCAAGCTCTTTTGCATCGGCGGCAGCCTTTTCCTGCGCAGCTTTGGCCTGCTCCTGTGCGACATGCATCTCTTCCATCTTTTGCGCAGCTACAGGAAGATGTCAGGGTTGGGTAGAGAATAGGATAAGTTTAAAACGGGACGCGCCATACCTTCCTGGTGAGCTTTTTCTGCAGCTTCAGCTTTTGCGACGTGTTCCTGCTCCATCTTGGCTGCGGCTAGACAGAAGTCAGTCGAATGGGCAGTAGATGAAAGGCTCGGGCCTCACCTTCTTGATGTGCTTTTGCTTCAGCTTCCGCCTTCGCTACATGCATAGCTTCCATAGCATCCGCCGCTGCCTTGTGGTCTGCAGCTATAGCTGTTTCAGCAATTGTACAAACTTCGCAATGGATGTGCTTACCCGCTTTCTCTTCCGCTAAACGCTGCTTTTCTGCCTCGGCATCTGCAAGTACAGGTGCAGGCATTGGGGCTGGCTCCACGGCTTGTTGCGTCCTTGCGACGAGGCGGGACGGGAGATCAATGTTGACTCTGGCCCTGAATTTGGCATGATGAGGTAGAGGGCCCGCAACAATGGTGCTCGCAGAGAGAAGAGTGAGGAGAGGGTATATGACCTTCATTATGGCTGGTGAAGCTGATAATGTGTTGTGAGAGGGAAAGACAGGAGAACTGAGTCCTCAATATTACAAATATGAACGAAAGGAAGAAGAGCTCAGCTCAAAAAAAAAAATTAAAGATTAGTGCGCGGCACTGGCGAAAGGAAAGTATGGCAAGGAGCCTGACAGTTTTGGGGAAAGGCGAAATGTGTTCCACTTGGGCCGGCAGACTATATACCTAGCCAGTTGCTATGGCATGTCAAAGGATTGAGGGATGATTCTAAAAGTAAACACGTTATCTGCGGCATATCCGCTCTTGGGAGTGTTTGATGGGGGTTACTTCTAGCGTCATTATGTGCATAGTGAGGTGGCCTTGGGGCGGACAGGCGTTAAGGGAGGCCGACAAGGGGAGAGATCCCCACCAATCTCTCACACCGACAGGTCCCACTGAGTCGCTAGGACACCATTGGCAACCCTAGGCGGGGACGTTCTGAAGTAAAGATACGACTGCGTGGCGGAGGCTTGGCGATAAACAGACCAACCAGGAACATGGAAGTCGGCAGGAAGGTAGCGAGCGGAGCCTGGACCTAGAGGTTTCTTGGCTTAACAGCAATTGTCGGAGGACTTGTAGCAGATCGGCCCCAGGGAGAATTAGAGGATTGTGGTTCGGCTGACGGAGGTTGTGGAGGTACCATGCGTGTTAAGGATGTGAAGCGAGCAAGGTTTCAGCCGACTAGAAGGGGAGATCGCCAGGGTACCTTGCGGCTCCAGGTCCCAGTCAAAAGCCATAGAGAGACGTGACGCCAAGGATGACATCGAAAGAATCGGCGAGATTTTATAGACCATCATGTGCAAAACGTCAGTTTTCGAGGTTCTATTGTTTGAGGCGCATGGTTTCATTTCGTGTCAAGTCGCCGGGTGCGAAGTATCCGAGCTGCAGCGAGACTTGATAGCAAGACTACAAGAAGTGATCTTGCTAATTGTTATGGTCAGTTTGCCGTAGACTTGATGGAGCAGTTCACAGATCTCGTTTTATGCTCTTTTAGGTGACGAGTTGATGACAGATTGACTTCTAATACTTATTGCTTTACTTTACAGATCAGACACATGTATGCGCCATTTATGTTGAATAAGCTCACTATCGAAATGTTTACGCTGTCGGCGGATACATGCTGTGCTGAATGTGTACCACCTGGTGCCGCGATCGCTGGGGTTTCCGACCTTTCACCTATGCTAAGTCTGGATAACTTCGCGTGTCTAGGTCAGTCAACACCTGCGTTTAACGCAAGTTCATTCCTAAGATTGCTTAGGGGAGCGATGTGGAAACATATCCCAAAGGATGATTTATGCAATGTTGTGACACTTGGTGCTGCCCATGCGTTATCAATGTGTGAAGAGGGACTTTCTTCAGGAACGCGCACGGACGAGTTTCAATATGGATGATATTTTCGTACACTATTCTTGGCTCTAAACATGGCCATCATGCAAATCTTCTACTAAACATTGTTTTCCAAACTTCGCCCAGGCTTCTGTATAGTAGCTAATTCACAACAAACCGCTAGCACCTGAGCGGGACAAAACATGCCTTACATATCAATAAAGCAATGTCGAGCACCAGTTAATTACCACTTTGACTTTGCACTCGATAGGCCTCAAGAGCTCTCCTTCTGCTTTCTTTCTGCAGAGCAGTGCCTCAGCAGTCCATGCTTCCTTGGCTGCACAGGGCGTTTCAGACTGAGATTTTGTCGAGTACTTGGGGTAAGATGAAGGACTAACTGAACTATCGGCCTCTGGCATATGGCCAAGTACTTGTTCTGGACATAATCCACCCTTGCAACAGTCTTCGATGGAACCTTTCTGTAGCTAGCTTTCCATGGTCGGTATGCTATTTATTGGAGAGGGCGAAAGCGAGTAAACAGAAAATCTAAGACGTGTTTGGATTGCTAGACTGAGATTGAATTATTGATCAATGTCAAGAGCCGCGGCGTAGCAATGCACATACGACGCTAAGGGGACAAAGCTAAGGGCTTATGCGAGTGAGTGTGTGAATGACGCAGTGCACCTAGGACTGTCATGGCAACATTTCACCATCCGGCCAGCAAATAATTTTGACAAGATATGGCGACAATGCAATTGTTCAGATGCGTATAGAGATTTGTCCATTCTGAAGACTACCATTGAGTAGAGTGTCCCAACACACTAATCTCTCTACGCTCACTAAGCCCGAGGCCAGTAAGCTCAACCCGAATAGATCACAGCAGTGTATATAGGAAAGGACGATGATAGAACCCAGACTCAACGGACTCATGATAACATAAACAAGCCATAGTCCATACCGGCATTTGTATGTGTAAGCGGTGAATCATATAATGAGAAGTGCTTTTGCGTCGGCGGTGTAAAACGCCAACCATAGGTTAACGGAACGTCAAATACGGCACAAAGCCAACAACATTACTAGTACCGCTCGCCATGAGCATCGAAGGGGGGTATTGTCAACAAGAAGAAGGAAGCCAACCTAATAAATCATCACGGGGATTGCTCCACGTGGGATCGAGCCAAAACTAGGCATCGCAAAGAGAAGTAAACAGAAGTGTATCAATGAAATGCCAATGACTGCCAATAGCCAATTTGGGGCAGGATCTGAACATAAAGAAGAGTCGTAACAGAGCATTCCTGATATCGAGAGGTCTACAGTGGTGTAACCTAGAATGCTAAATGGCAGCGGGCAAAGAGGCGCACGGAGGACACTGCTTTGTCGACGGTAAGTGAGCGAGGTCTCTGTGCGCTGGCGACATCAATGTCCAAGTCTAAGCGGCAGCAACAATGGATGCATGCTGCTTCCGCTGGTGTCGTAAAAGGTTATCACGACGTGAGAAGCCTTCAAGGTTGCCACACCCAGGATAACGGCAGAAGAAGGTAACTTGGGCTGACGGTTGCTGGATGTGTTTTCGCTCATGCCGGTGGAGATCTTTGGGGTAGAGAAAGCCTTCACTGCATTCGGAACACTTGTGAGGCCGCTCAGAACGGTCCAAGTGCGTCTTTTGGTGACGGCTAATGACGATCAACCTTGGCTCACTGACAGTGAATGTGTCGGTAGAACTTACTTTAGTTCGCAAGCACGGTCGAAGACTCTCTCACAGCCCTCAACATGGCAAGGGTATCCACCAGGTCGCGGTGCCTGCCGCCTATGTGGAGCCTTTCGTGACGTGGGCCGCCGCGACTGTAGGCGGTCGCCAGGTGTGTAGATATCCTCGATATGCGCCTGAACAGTAGCAGGCTGGATTGTGGTCTCATTCGTGTTGATGTACCGAATGTGTTCGTTTATCAGTGGCTGCCTACCCTTCTCGGTGACGTATGCGAAGATGGGAGCGAGGTCTGCTTCCGTCTGGTTGAAGTCTGATAGCGGGGGGTGGAAGGCCTCGATTTCGGGTTCATTGTAGAGCATTCGCGCTGCGACATACGGCGCTTGGGGCTGATGGTATGTATGAGCTCAGTGTCTGGAGACGGACGAAGTAGTCTTACTATAGCATGCATGCACTGGTAGAAGGGAATGGCGCAGAGATGGCAGAGAGGGTTGAGCATGCCGTCTGGATCTGAGTAAAACGAGTCCAATGGAGCACCAGGCAATGCATGATGCATGACTGGACTTGCTGCCGCCGCTGGCTCCAAGAGCAAAGTAAATAAGACTACGAAGAGAAGCAGCATGTACATGCTCTGGTATGTGTATCTTGGTGCCTGAGGACGAAGCGGGGGGTCGACGACGAGGGCGCGGTGTGTTAGATGAGAGGGGGGCTAAGAGGAAGAGTTGGCTAGCAAGTAACAATGTGGTCGGAATGCTGTGAAGGGCGGTTAGAATGGGTGTCCAAAAAAAGTGGTGAAGAGGGCGTAAGGTCGCAACTCGGACGCATGTTGGGAGGACTGCGGAGGCCGCCAGCCTGAGGAAGGAAGCCACAGGTCACGAGTAGGTGTGGCTATGCTCATGACGCAGGTGTCGTAGATGGCATCGGTTTCGGCGGCTCTGTATCTGCATTTCTGTCAGTCTGGCGGGTTAGCAGTGATGAATGTGCCGTTCCGTGGCCGTCGAAGTGTGCAATTGTGGTTGTGTGTCGAAGGGACCAGGCGACGGCGGCGTGCAGCGATCAAGGGATGCGCAACCCTCGACAAGTCAGACCAAGCCGTTTCGAGACAGGGAGGAGGGGAAATGCGGCTCAACCCTCCTCGTGACTTGGACCGCGGAGCTGAGTCTGTCGAATTGCTTTGCAAAGGAAGAGAGTATTTGCAGCAAACAAGGGAACTACGATACCTCTACCAGAAGCCATGTTTGCAGTCTGGTCGTCGGTGCTTGCTATGGGTGAGGCCATCTCACGTGCTCACGCGACACAGCGTTTTCTCAGCAACCCTCCCCACATCGTCACCAACGCTTAGACGCTTTGTGACGATTCCGACACGATCAGAAATGGTATATGGCGATGCTCGAGATACTCTGTCTTGGATCCATTAGGGAGCCTGACTCCTCTGTTGCTCTGGCGGGATACGGTAAATAACCAGAGACGCGAGGTGAGAGACACAATATCCAAGGATAACAAAGTACGACAACGACAAGCAAGAAGGAAGATGAAGCTAACAGCGAGTACGGCCTTGCGGCTGGCATGATGCATTCATATATACGTGAGTGCCTCTTTGGCCCGCTCACAATACATTTATCGCTTCGAGTCATCGGTACCACCAGGCAACCGTTTCAGCCGTACCTGCTGCTATTTACATCGTGGGTAACTGAAGCTTGATTTACGCCTAACACTGTTTTGTGCTACCTCCTAGAGCATCATGTGCGTTTTGTCCAATCGCTCTGGCAAGGTACTGTATTGCTACAGGCGGCCTCCGGCTGGCTGCTGTTGTCTACCACTCAGCCTACCACTCAGCCTGATGCGAGAGAAGCTCCTACGTCGGCACCTCCATTCCCGCATGCAGCCACGAACAATGCCTCATTCAGCATTGCCTTCTCCGGTATTGGCTCCTCCAGTATTACCTGTTTCAATATTGGCTCTACTGATATTCATTTCTTCAGTATTGGCTTCCCAAGGTACTGCCTATCTGGTACTGCGCTCATCAGCTCACTTTTCTCTTCTTATCTGCTTCCTTTCGAATACTTGACCGCTCTTGGAAGTAGAGATTGACTTGATTGGCGGCCAGATGGAGAAACTCGATGACGTCGCGAAGGATCCCGCTGTTGTGGACGTGAACCTGGTCATCTCGGCCGTTGTAGTAGATGAAGAAGTCCTTCTTCGGGTCTACGTCAATCGTGCCCACGATGCGTTGCTTAAGCAGAAAGATATTGCCCTGTAGGATGTCAATCACAATGTATTTGGATAAGAAAGGAACGGTATATTCACTCCCAATTGAACACTGTCTTTGAGGTATGCATCTTCACCCCCATCACTCAGGATTTTCTTGAGTCGAATCTCCTGATAGGAGGACATGTCGTCGTCATCTTCGTTGTTACTGTCGCTGAGGAGGTTGATTACAATAGTTGCATCAGTTACGACGAATCAAGGCTTCTTGGTCTGAACTATACACGTCCACACGGAGGCACTTCTTAAGTTGAAGCATCTTGAGGCGCTTCGGGCTCGTCTTCAGCCATTGCGTGACGGTCTTGAACATGCTATCCAGAGCCCAGTTGTACCAGGCGCGCGGCACACCCGACTTCAAGATAAAAGCGAAGTTCTCGTCTTCATTGGCGAGCTTGATGAGACCTTGCACGATCACTCCCTTCCTCTAGATTAACTGAAGGGCGCCTATATGCAGATTGTACGCCTCCAATCATCCCCTGCAGTTCGTTAGCGACAATAAGGCATTGTTCTCATCCAATCAGTGCCACACCGTGCATCTTCAAAGTTTCTTGGGGCGTGAGGAACGCCCTTTCCGAGGGTTTGCGAGGTGGTACATGATGCGATCTTGCCTAGGGAGAAAGTAAGGGCGATGTCATAAAGAACAACACAGAACGTATTCTATCTCGGCTTGGGGGAACGGGGGCGGGCGTAATTGGTGGATGTAGCATAGTGAGTAGTTCGTAGGGAGCTATGGAGCTTGGATCTTAGGCCTACACAGACAGCATAAGTAAGTCCAAGCAACACATGGTAACAACACACGTCGTGGTGTTGCTTCGACGTCAGTCTTGTAGGCTCTAGAGAGGATACTGCATTTGAGCTCTGTGCGACGGCAACTCGCGGTCTCTTTATGATAAAGAATCCAAGCTTATGAGGGACAGTAGAGTGTCTACTGGTGGCCTTCTTAGGCGCTATCGTGGTAGCAAAATCAGGTCTAGCTGCATTGTAACGGCCTTGATAGTATAGATGAGAGGGATGATGTGGGCTGGTGAGTGGTTTGTTATGTGCCACTTGCTAATTTGATAGAATAGCGATTCACCTTTAACTAACAATCATATCTCCGCTTATCTATAAGTAATATTATATAACTATATATATAAAACGTTAAGAGTAGAAGTTGCTTAAAGTAATTCCTCTCTTGCTACTTTAACTGCCTCTATCACACATAAGGAAGATCATGGGAGGCGGTGGAAGTGCAGCCCTCGTGATACCGCGCGCGGCACGCCCCACGCGACGTGATCCCTGCACGGAATTCGACAGGGGCACTGCGTCATCGATCCAGCCATGGTACCTCAGACATCAAGCTCAACTTTTCAGCCCTGCATTCTGGAGCTACAACCCTCCATGGACCGATAGCGAAGACTTCCAAGCACTACTATGCCACCTCTTCTCTCGCGAAAGCGCCTACAATCCGACTCTCCGAAGCCGGAACCACCGCCAAAACGAGCCCGTGCCCACAACCCGCCCGCCCGCCGCAGCAAACAGTCGGTCTTTCAGACGCTCGATGCTCCACCAAAAGTCAAACAGACACTCTCGCAGACGAAAGCTTTCTTAGATCAGGGAGATGATGAGAGCGAGCTGTCAGAGCTGAATAGTAGCGAAGAGGAATTCGAGGACGTGTTGCTAGATAGCACAAATAAGACAAAAGGACAAGGGAGGACACGGCATGACGAAGGGAGTGAAGAGAGCGAAGATGAAGACTGGGAAGATGCACTCGGTGCACACCATCACGCAAAGCCTGACCATGGGCCTGCGCCAGTCATCTCAGGCGACATTGCACTTACTCTGTCTGCAGCGCCCAAGACAGTCTTCGATTCGAAACCTGACAGGAAGAAAGGGCCTTCGAAGGTCCAGCGGCAGATACGAAATGTCACACATTGCATGCATGTACAGTATCTGATGTTTCACAATCTTATCCGCAATGCATGGATACAGGACAAGGAGGTACAGAGGATTTTGGTTGCGAATATGTCATCGGGCTGTTGGCGTGAGATAGAACAGTACTGGAGGGATGCGGGCATCTCAGATGGGTCTGCCCGTGTTGTAGCGACACAGCTCAAGGCGCAAAAAGCACCCACAAAGGACACGGCGGATAAGAAAGGCAAATGGAAGGACAGTGGTAAATCCGGTGTTCAGGTCTTCGATAGCCCGCTTACTAAGCGTGCTGGAGCTCGCGATGACAAGAGCAAAGCATCAAAAGGGACGGGCAAAGACGTGCTTAAAATTGACAGACACGCACGGGACTGGGGTGCAATGTCTGAGCCACTTGAGCCAATTACGCCAAATCTCTCAGCTGGAGACCCTTTGCTTCGGCTATTGAGATATCTTTCAGCTTACTGGAAGTCTAAGTTTCGCATCACAACACCCAGTCTTCGAAAACGCGGGTATCTGTCACCATCAACGTTGGAAGCCGAGATCAATGGCTGGAGAGACAATCCGCTCTATTCCGATGCATTCGGTGAACGGGTGGAGGATCTGGAAGCTTTCCGCGAAAGGGCACGCAAATGCGAAGGCAGTCGAGATCTCGGGCAGCAATTGTTCACAGCCCTTGTACGAGGCTTGGGAATTGAGGCTCGTATGGTTGTAAGTCTGCAACCTGTAGGCTTTGGTTGGAGTCAGAGCGAAGAAGGAAAGCCGAAGAATCTTAAGAAACTCAAAGAATCCATACAGTCTGCTCAACAGACTACCTCGGCCAGATCACTGCCAGCAAAGATGAGGTCAAAGCCGCCTGCAGTGATCAAACGCAGGAGAGGCTCCATTGGCTCCGACGCGTCTGAAAGTAGCGAGCTGAGCAGCGTGATCTCCATATCATCCGGCTCTGAAGAGGAGCGGCATGTGAAGAAATCTCCCAAATCACGCAATCACAGCGAAGAGCTGCCGTATCCGACGTACTGGACGGAGGCAATTTCTTACCTCACCCACACACCAATTTCAGTTTCACCACTCCCCCGCACCCTGATCGCAAGCGCTTCCTCACCCGACAAGCTCATCGATTTCTACGCTCGTGGTGCAGTGGCCGACAAATCGAGACAGATCCTGGCATACCTAATCGCTTTTTCTTCGGACGGCACAGCGAAGGATGTTACAACACGATATCTACCGAAGCATCAATGGCCTGGTCGAACGAAAGGCTTTCGCTTGCCAATTGAGAAGATACCCATTCACAACAAGCGAGGCAAGGTCAAGCGATGGGAAGAATGGGATTGGTTCAAGTCACTCATGCGCCCTTACGCAAGACCCCACAGCAAACGACAGCCATGGGATGAGGTGGAAGATGAAGGAGATCTTGTCCCAGCACAGCCAGAAAAGAAGAAAGATATGGATGAGGAGGGTGGGAAGGAAACGCTGCAAGGCTACAAGAACTCTGCCGAGTACGTACTGGAGAGGCATTTGAGGCGCGAAGAAGCTCTCAAACCAGGAGCGAAGATCGTGAGACACTTTGTTAATGGTAAAGGCGACAATGAAAAATCCGAGCCTGTGTATTGGAGAAAGGACATCGTTAATTGTAAGACCGTCGAGTCATGGCACAAAGAGGGACGAGAAGTCAAAGAAGGCGAACAACCGTTGAAATTTGTGCCTATGCGCGCTGTAACTGTTACACGCAAACGCGAAATCGAAGAACGCGAACGTGTAGAAGGGGGAAAAGTTCAGCAAGGCTTATACTCGAAAGCCCAGACCGACTGGATCATACCGGACCCAATAAACAATGGCAGGATCCCACGAAATGCCTTTGGTAATATTGACGTCTATGTTCCAACTATGGTACCGAAAGGCGCTGTACATATCCCCCTCAAAGGCACTGCCCGAATCTGCAGGAAACTCAACATTGACTACGCTGAAGCGTGTACCGGATTCGAGTTTGGCAAGCAGCGTGCTGTGCCGGTTCTCACAGGCGTTGTGGTGGCTGCGGAAAATGAAGACATGGTAATAGATGCTTGGGAAGTCGAAGAAGTCGAGAAGGTTAAGAAGGAAGCTGATAAGAGGGAGAAGCTGGTCCTCGGTTTGTGGAAGAAATTTCTTTCCGGCTTACATATTGTCGAGCGCATGAAAGCCGAGTACGGTGATAATGTTGAGCTTCCCTCAAAGAAGCCTGAGTGGGTGCCGAAAGAGGATCGAAAGCAGAAGAAATCCGAGTGGGAGGTTTTCCAGAACCACACAGACTATGAAGGTGGCTTTTTGCGCGATGACAAGGAACTATCTGATGGCAACACTGTCCACAAAGCGCCAACCCAACCAATCCACGATGAGATGGGCAGCGGCTTTTTCCCAGCGAGCCAAGAGGAACCAGTAGACGGTGATCTGACCATCGAAAATGGCAATCAGAAAGAGGATATTTCTACACCGGTCGCGGACAATGCATATCGGACGCCTATATCGCTTACTTCGGCGCTTCAGCAGCCTGTCAGCGAAATATTGGAGAACGCAGCTAATGAGGAAGAAGAGCAGGTTAATACAGATCAGGATTCCCGTACCAATGAAGATGAAGAAGAGGACCCAAGGCCATCGTCTACTCGTCGAAGAAGCGCAGGCTTGCAGTCCTCACGCGGTCGGTCTAACCGTGTCAAAGCCAGCGTGCCGGCACCACCTGCACGTATACGCCAATCCATGTTTATTGACTCGTCAGATGAAGAGTCTTCGCTAGGTGATATTAATTCGAACCCCTCAACGCCCCCTGCATCAAAAAGGGCTGTCCCACAACGTAAAGCAGCACGCAAAAGTGATGCGCAAGTTAAGAGCCATTTCTTTGCAAATGGAAGTGAAGGAGAAACCGATTTGACGGATATGACGGATAGGAACTCGCCAACAAAGCGTGGATCGAGAGGGAAGGGAAAGGGAAAGGGTAGGGGTGGAGGTAATACTAGAGGGAGGGGACGTGGGCGGGGGAAAAGGAAGAGTTTTTAAGGTGGTGTATGATATAGGTTGTAATGCTAATCATACAATCCTGTCCTAATCATCTCAATAATCGTCTATCGATTTCTCGGCTTTCCTCGATCCTCTGTGCCTTGTTGAATCCTGTAGCCCTAACCGATGAACTCTAATTTTTATCTTCAATTAGTGGTTTCCCCGTCTAGGTATGGCCCCAAATATTGATTCAGTGTTTTTTCCTCATCCAGCAGCAAACTTTCGCTACATGGTCTCAATGATACAACTAAATTCCCTCATACCTGTGCTTGTGCGACAGGCTTTGCGTTTTCGTAAGAAGAATAAGCCAAATGATCACACCTCTGTCTGTGGACGTCAAGGCCAGTAAACCAATTGAAACTTGCGCGACAAACATTATGAGCGCACGGGCCTTTCGAGAATTATAGACTCTTAATGTGAACATATGTTCCTTCACTAGATTCTGGTGAATTTTGGAATGCGTACACCTTGCCCTATACCTTCCACCGACCAACTCTCCAACCACGCATTGCAAGAGATCTTTTCGTAACGCATGCTGGTGTTCTCAGACTACGACAACACTATTCTTTGGCACTTTTCATGGCACCTGAAGTCCTCATAAGCGCACTAGTTGCCCTCCCCGTTGTAGTGTGTACTTGTCTCGCATACGGGGGATACGAGGAGTACAAGCGTCGCCGACACCCGCCTCACGACATTGAACGCGGAAGAAACCCCGAGGGCACGTGCCAGAATGATGAGCGGAGCTTACAGCTACCAAATATTGAGCAATCTGCCAGAGGACATGATCGCTTCCAACGGCATGAGTCTGTTGGCACCACACTCACAAACCATGGGGTAGTTACAGAACCACTTCCGAGTCAAAAAGTGAATATCACGAAAGAAGAAGAGCTTGTATGCTCTCCAGGGCACCACACGCGGTCTGAATATCAACAGAGTAAGGGGAAAGAGAAAAGCTTGGATGATGGGCGATTCGAAGAGATCGATCTACATGGAATTCCAGACTGAGTGTCATACGAGAAAATTGTTTGAATTACGTGCTCGGTATGTGATCAATCAATCAATATGCAAGTTATACGGCCACCAGTGGAAGATGAGGAGCAGAATACCTGAGGTGAATGCCGATGCCACTTGGGTAGCTTTTCAGACTGCATCAACGCCTCCAGGTGGCCCTCCAGCAACGCCTGCAGGCCCAGGATTACGATGTGAATTTTGGAGGCTATTGCGCCGATCCGTCGCCTCGTCCCCATCAAACGTAGCATCCAACATGAATGGGCTTTTTGCGCGGATCTGCCGGCCCTTGAACAAGAGTACGATAGGAACGATACTCAGGATGGCGCCGATGAAGCCGAGCAAAGTACCGGCCCAGCCAAAGCCCAGCGTCTCAAACAGCGAATATGAAGCGAAGGGTAGAAATGCGCCGAAGGAGTTACGCCCGAGGGAAGCGGCGGAGAGTGCAGAGGCAGCGTATTTTTCGTAGGCGTCAGTGAGGTAGTTGACTACGCCCATGTAGATCGAGTAGATACCGATGCCAACGATGCAGACGCCGATTGTGGGGACAATCCAGTGTACGTCTGGTTTTGAACTCCATCCATACATGAATAAACCCCCTGTAAATAGCAAAGAGCCAGGAATGCTAGTGTACAATCGGCCTTCAGGAATCGGCTTGTTAGGGCGTTCGGTATTCTTGGATGCAGTGCGAAGATATAGCCAGTCCTGCAATGGATTGATGAATGTACCGATGGCGGCTCCGACTGTGATGGCGAGCTGGATGAGGCCTGTTTGAAAAGTGCCAAAGCCGTAGCTCTCGCTGAAGGTTTGAACCACGGATGAGAAGAACAGAAAAAGAATGCCCCAAGCGAAGCTGATCCAGAGGGTAAAGAAGATGACCACAGGTTCAGTCAACAACATCTTCGTGGGTCGCATGAAGGAGATCGTTAAGTGCCTAGCAATCGAAGTTTTCTCAAGCTCAGATTCTGCGTAGATTTCCCGACCCGTCTCTTTGCGGAGCTTCCTGGCGCGCTTCTTGAGAATGACGTCGCCTCGAGTCTCCTTGAGAATAAACCAAAAGACAGGGATCAGGGCGGCATTGTAGATGATCTGGATGTAGTAGATCCTGGGGCTGGGCATCAGCAAAAGGACCCCATTTGAACAAGCGTACGTACCAGCGCCAGGGTGATTGTAGGCCGTTATCAGGGTAGCGTATCTGCACAATGGCACTCCCCATGAACGGACCGAGCGCGATACCAGCAACGCTAGTGAATCCGAACAGGGACATCGGCAGACTACGAGCTCTGTCGCCCTTCCACACATCACTGATGCTGCCACCAACTATGTTGATGGAGACGGAAGATGCTCCGCCGCCGAAAAACCTCGTTACCACCAGAGTTGCAAAATTGTCTGCGAAAGCTGAGCCAAACAGGAACAATTCGAAGATAATATAAGCAACCTGAGTCTAATCAGCATAATTTCAAAGCCTTGCAGGCGGCACCCACGAAGTAGCCCGGCATACGGCCGGTATTCTCGGTCAACGGCACGAAAACAAGCGGAAACAATGCGGCGCCAACATTCCAACTGCAGGTCGCCCAGTAAAGATTCGGAAATGGTTCATTCTGGACGGCGAAGCGAGTAGCCATGTACTCATTACCTGCACCATACGAACCGGCCGGCAGACCCGTCAGGATGGAAACGAAGCAAACAGTGATAGTGAGTATCCATTTATACTTGAAGGACCAATTGAACCTTTGCTTGATGAGCCGGGGGGCACGAAGGAGGTGAGGAAGACGTACGGATTATCCGGGTCATCTGGCCCGTCCCACGTGTGGAGCTGAACTTCTTTGCCGTCTTTCATACGCGTTTCTAATTTACGTTCTGGCGACGATGGGTCAGATCGCTGTTGAGGCTGATATGGTGTTGCGGTGGTGGAAAATGACCATCCATGATGAGGCGGTGGATCCTCTGTGAGGCGATTAGCGGATGACCGCTTAGTCTCTTGTACGCATCGACTTGATCTGACCTTCTTCTCCGTTCTCCAGGGGAGGGACAGACATGTTGCTGTGGTCGTACTAGCTTGAGACAGGTGAGTTTGTGATGGCACGGTTGGTAATTGGACGAAAATGGAAGCGGTCACAGCGAAACGCGCATTGCTGGTGAATGAAACTGTAACGCTCACAGATTGAACGAACCCGTTTGACTTGCAGAGGCGAGTGATCTCATCGCACGTTAGCTAGCTGCGCTTATTTTTGAGTTTGTTCCGGCCGTTGGGATCAATGGAGCACCGTGACGTTAGCGCGAGCTCTGCATCAACAAAGCATCATTCCCGTGTAACAAGCCTTCGGAGATAGGGAGATGGCCCATTGCATGGGCGATGCGATGCGAAGTGTGGTCGTTCCCTTCCTTTCTCAAGAGAGCTATATTAGATGGCACAGCATGGAAGGGCTGGATGAGCAGACGCTCAACCCGGCGCGATGTCGGCGAGACGCGCTGACTGAACCGGACTTGCAATGGCCCTTTCGCACGCGTGATGTGACATCATCTCTAGACTGGAGGATGGATGAAGCTCGATTTACGAGGCCATGTTTGGGTGCCAAAAGGCCGACGAATTCGGGGGAGAGAAGGGGTGGCGGAGATGGGTCGCGTGCTGCCGAGGTTTTGCCATGGGTGCTCTCGGGGCAGCACAGGAGCTTGGACTTGGTGATGTCGAGATTTATTGTTAAGCAGCTCACGACGCCGCCACCGCAACCCCTTCCGCGTCGCTGTCCGTCTTGGTGGCTGCAATTCACCTCCCGACACGCCCCTGGAAGCCCCACGAGCCGTTGCACCCGCTCTGTTCCCCCATACCACACTGTTGCCGCCTTCCGAGATCGCTCCTTCGCTCCGCTCCCAGCATGCTTCATGGGCAGAACCTGCCGTGGCGGGCAGCATTCCGCCAGGCTTCACGCTCCACGTCGCGGCTCGCTGCCTCCCGCACCGCGTCGCGCTTCCTCCCCGCCCAGTGCACCGCTTCATTAGTCGCACGACCCCTCCGCCCGTGTCCATCGCCGCCCGCCGCGCTGTGCGCATCCCGCAGCTTTGCCACATCTCCGAGCAGACGCAAAGAAAAGGACCCCAAGACGCCGCCAGAAGCGCTGGAGGAGGGCAAAGACGAGGAGTCGGAAGATGCCAAGAAACCCAAAGACCAGGAGCGAGCAGAGGAGCTCGAGGGCAAGAGCAACACGTCCGAGCCCGTCGCCTCGAGAACAGGCGTAGGGCGAGGCAGCGCTGCGGGCGGAGATGGATCGGCAGGTGATGGCGGCGGCAAGAAGCGCAAGAGCGCCGAGAGGTCCCTCGTCAAGCCGTCCATACCAGACGTCTATCCCCAAGTCATGGCCATCCCGCTCGTCAAGCGCCCGTTGTTTCCGGGCTTCTACAAGGCCATCACCATAAAGGACCGCGAGGTCGGACAGGCCATTGCAGACATGGTCAAGCGAGGGCAGCCGTACATTGGTGCCTTCATGTTCAAGGACGATGCCGCCGACAAGGATGTTATCCACGACCCCAGCGAGGTCTACGATGTGGGCACTTTCTGCCAGGTCACCAGCGCATTTCCCGTTGGAGCTGACGACAACTTCGCCATGACCTGCGTTCTCTACCCGCACCGCCGGATCAAGATGACCGGCCTCACGTCACCCAAGGCAGAGAAGGAGGAGGCTTCGGTCATAGAAAGTACAATAGACGAGTCTTCGGCAAGTGAGGCAGGCGCAGCTGAGTCCAAGGGCGATGTCGTGGCAAGCTTCGAGGAGACCAGTGACGAAGCAAAGTCGTCGCAGGAAGACCAGGTTCCGGCGATATTGAAAGGGCGCAAAGTCAGCATCGCCGATGTGGAGAACATGGTCGAGGAGCCCTTTGATGTCAAGACCAACAAGACGATCCAGGTGCTTGTCAACGAGATTGTGAACACGTTCAAGGGCGTCGCGCTCCTGAACCCTCTATTCCGCGACCATGTATCGACTTTCTCGGTCCACACTACCATGAACGTCGGCGAGGACCCTGTCAAACTCGCGGATTTTGCAGCTGCAGTAGCACAGGCTGAGTCGCATGAGCTGCAATCTGCACTCGAGGAGATGGATATCGAAAAACGGCTGAGCAAAGCCCTCGAGGTGCTCAAGAAGGAATTGATCAGCGCTGAGCTACAGAAAAAGGTCTCGGACGACGTGAATGCACGCGTGACCAAGAAACACCGCGAGTACATGTTGATGGAGCAAATGAAAGGGATCAAACGAGAACTTGGCATAGAATCCGATGGTAAAGACAAGTTGATCGAGAAGTTCCACGAAAAGGCTAGCAAACTCGCAATGCCGGAGGCAGTCAGGAAGGTGTTTGAAGAGGAGATGGGTAAGCTGCAGGGGCTCGAGCCGAATGGATCAGAGTTCAATGTTACCCGGAATTATCTCGACTGGCTTACCCAGTTACCCTGGGGCCTACGCAGCGCTGAGAATTTTGGCATTAAGCATGCGCGCGAGGTACTAGACGAGGATCATCATGGGCTGAAGGATGTCAAGGACAGGATCCTGGAATTCATTGCTGTCGGCAAACTCCGTGGCACCGTCGAAGGAAAAATTCTATGTTTGGTTGGTCCCCCGGGTGTGGGTAAAACCTCAATCGGGAAGTCGATTGCGCGGGCCTTAAACCGTCAATACTACCGCTTCAGCGTGGGAGGCATGTACGACGTGGCAGAGATCAAAGGTCATCGAAGAACCTACGTTGGCGCGCTGCCTGGCCGCATTATCCAAGCCTTGAAGAAGTGTCAAACGGAGAACCCCCTTGTTCTGATTGACGAGGTTGACAAGATTGGTCGGAACAGTAATCATGGCGATCCGGCGTCCGCCCTTTTGGAGTTGCTAGACCCAGAACAGAACAACAGCTTCTTGGACCACTACTTGGACGTCCCTGTCGACCTATCAAAGGTCTTGTTCGTTTGCACAGCCAACATGGACGAGACTATTCCACAGCCCCTGCTAGACCGTATGGAGGTCATCCGTCTCTCTGGTTATGTATCGGATGAGAAGATAGCCATTGCCGAAAAGTATCTGTCGCCTGCTGCGAAGGAAATGAGCGGTCTGAAAGACGCGGATGTCGTACTTGAGAGTGATGCAATCGTCGAACTCATCAACAAGTACTGTCGGGAGTCTGGTGTTCGTAATCTGAAGAAACACATTGAAAAGGTGTACCGAAAGTCTGCGCTGAAGATTGTTCAAGATGTGGGTGAAGAGGCATTACCAGAGGCTGAAGCGCTCACCGAAGAGGGCAAAGCTGCACAAAAGGAGTCAGAGAAGGACAATAGCGACTTGAAGGAAACCCCACAGGACATTGGGAAGCAGACGACCGAGAAGCCTCGTGTCGCCCTAAAGGTTCCGGATACTGTGCACGTCTCCATCACCAAGGACAACCTAAAAGACTACGTTGGTCCGCCAATCTTCACATCTGACCGACTCTATGATTTCACACCCCCTGGGGTAGCCATGGGTCTTGCATGGACCTCTATGGGTGGCTCAGCACTGTACATTGAGTCGATCATTCAGAACTCGCTGTCAGCTTCTTCGCATCCTGGTCTGGAGCGCACTGGTTCTTTGCGAGATGTGATGAAAGAATCCACCGGTGTAGCATATTCTTTCGCCAAGAGCATCCTTGCTCGCGAGTATCCCAAAAATAAGTTCTTCGATCACGCAAGGATACATCTCCATTGTCCGGAGGGTGCAACACCAAAGGATGGACCAAGTGCGGGTATCACAATGGCAACGAGCATGCTGAGTTTGGCGCTTGACACAAAGATCAGGGACGATATCGCGATGACAGGCGAACTTACCCTGACGGGTAAGGTATTGAGAATTGGAGGATTAAGAGAAAAGACGGTTGCGGCAAGAAGAGCAGGCGCAAAGATGGTCATATTTCCGCATGACAACATGAATGACTGGCTAGAACTGCCAGAGGTACGTACACCCTTGGCCTTTGGTGTGACGAATATTTATTGACAGCTATTAGAACATCAAAGAAGGGATTGAAGGGCGGCCAGTATCCTGGTATAAGGAAGTTTTCGACATAGTCTTCCCGAATCTCGACAAGGACTATGCGAACAAACTATGGGAGAAGGAATTAAAGTCCAAGAAGGGTGACCGAAAAAAGCGCGAACAGAAGAAGAAAGAGGAGGACGAGGAAGAGTCGGGCGAAGATGATGATTGAGAGTGGCAAGATACAAGTGTGGTGGTTTGTATGATACGAAGACATAGAGTAGAGGGAACGCATTCTGGGCGTTTTGGCATATGCATAGCACCGGCACTGAGCCATCATGATATATAGCATACTGGTTGGAGCATCTCTTCTCCAGAGCACCTAGATGGTTTGAAAAGATCAGTCTCTCGTCGTGTAAATACTGGACGAAAGCTTGTAATGTAGAATATCATCAAAGTCGAGAGTCTATACACTTGCTCTTTCTGGTAGGACGTACCACGTGCAGACTTTTGCTAGTTTGCTAAAGAATCCAGCATCATCCCTTCTATGGACAGCGCCAGCGGGACGGTCCGGACGAGCCATCCAGGATTTTTTCCAGTTTGTGCACGCCAGGACTAGCTATCAAAAGATAGATTTCTTGTTCCCCAGATAATTACACCATCTCTACATACGCTCAAATCTGATCAATCAACCCCTCAGTTAGCTGAATACATGATTCAACTAGCATGCTTTTGCTGGTCTTCGAGAAACGAGTTGCTCAAACCCCACATGCAGGTCTCGAACAGGGATACGCGGGCCTGGGATGCAGCCACCATGCACACTAACGACAGGCATTCTTGTGATGTGTACGACTGCGGCGTTGCGATAAATGAATAACCGTTGTCCGTCAGCCCCGCACTCCATGACTTTACTTTTGCTGTATCGGCTCCCTTGGCTGGGTCGATGAAGTTTGGATGGTAATCGTGTGAGTTCATCTCCTAGACCACAACTTCTTTTTGGACTGGTCTTGGTGGTTCAAGGCGCGTCAAATAATGTTTTTGGTGCGATGAAGTTGTAAGAAGGGGATGCAATTGGTCGAAAGGAGGTGGTGGGGATCGATTTTCTCGAGCTGTAGCTGAGACATTGCGCATGAACCACATTGACGTGTCAAGCGTGTGAAGCCGCAATCTAAGGAGGACTGACAACGCACACTGTGGTGATGATGCGAACTGGAGGGAGCGAATGATGCCTTGCAATTGGCATGGGGCTGGGATTGTTGTCATACGTCAGGGCGCTTCGCAATGCATCGTGTAGATGGGAAGCTTCACTTTTCGAGGCTGGGATGCTAGCTAATGAGTAAAGGTAACTGCAGGAGGTCAATAGTGATGCTTGAGGTGTTTCGATGTCTGTCAAGAATCCACACTCTCTTGCGTAGAGCAGTAGAAGAATGCAATGTTTGGGTCCTTGGTGAATTCTCAAAACGTCAACTCAGGGCATGAGGCCTCGCTTGTGCGAATGCTTTGGCGTCTTGCAGCTCAAGACAATCTTCCTAGCGCGAGTCAAGTACCTCCGCAGGCGAGTTGCAGTAGCTGCTGCACTCGAAGCGTGCCGAGAAGGTCTCTGGTGCGACGGTTAGTACGGGCACATAGCCGCAAGTAGCATGAGATGAGCTGCAGCTGTCTGAAGAAATTCGGACGCGGCTAGGCTACGGCTGGGGCTAATGTATGCAGGCCCAAAGGAGAGGATACTGATAGTCGATGAAGCCGAGGGCAGAGGATGAATATTGACCTGCAAAGGGTGAGATGGAGATGGAGATTGTGCGACGCTCACCGCAGGTTGTAGAGTGGCTGCCACACCCGGGATAGCACCAATCAGTACCGAATGCAGCCGTCTCTCGCGGCTCGGGGCAGGCTCACTTGGCGCTGATTCGACTTAGCCAGCGTCTGGTCTGGGTATGTTGCGCTGCGGACGCTGCAGGATGGGAGTCTTTTCGTCCAATGCAGTGCGCGGTGCTTGACCGCCACGCAGGACAGCAGCTACCAAAAACATGGAGCTGCTGCACACGCACCGCACACTCACACACTGTGAAGATTGTCTCTCCCCTCCCCCTTCCCCTCCCCCTCCCCCTTTCCCCCCGCTCTCGTGAGACTTGTACTGCTACAAACGCCCGTGTCACCCGTCGACGTCTGACTTGGAAGACTCGGGATATACCACCAAGTGCAATCGGTGTTGCTGTCTTCCCTTCCCCGGTCGGCGGTGCTGCTCTCTAACCCCCCGAGGTTGCGCCTGCCTCGCCCTGATTGGCCCTCGACCCAGCCTCTTTGGCAACGCATCTCACCTCCGACAGACTCATCTTCGCATGCACGCCGCCCATCCTCGTCGCCAGCCCCAGGTCCACAGTCAGCCTGCTCCTCTGCGCCCTGTCGAGCCTCACCCGGAAGCCTACACTCCCATTGCTATTCTCGCCATTCTGCTGTTTGCAAGTTAGGCGCCAACCCGGGCCACGGCATGTCGCTTGGGCGTCAACATTAGAAGAGCGCCATTTTGCACGGGTTTGCCGTCGTCCACGCAGAGACTTGAGCCGCAGACTCTCTGTCTCGATCCAGAGCAACGAGAACGAGACGTGGAGAGGGGAAATGCGCTTTTGCAGCGTCGCAGTACGAGGTGTCGACTAGATCGATGGATGCACGAAGCCTCTGTTACACACCAAGACGACACAGCATGCAGTCGGCGCCAACACGATAGCACAAGTCCAACCAATACGAGCCTGAGCACGCACAACACCAACCTCCCCGCAGTCTACTTGGCTTCGCTCGTCCAAGCCTTCGAAGAGGTCAAGAAGGAGGCTGGCTGCGAGCTGAGAGGGCACACCGCGCCGCGCAGAGCGGTGCGTGAGCAACCCGCGATAGTTGAAGATGCCCCACTTGCTGTCTGCCGACAATGGCGAGTCGAGTCGCAGCCGAAGCAGGCAGAGAGCGCGCACAGAAGTCAGCGAGCATCGCAGTGTATGGGACCGCCTGAGCCTGCAGAAGATTGGCTCGTGGCTGAGGAGGGAAGACGAGGAGCCGCCTCCACTTGACAAGGCTGCAAAGCACGACGATGAGCATAACAAGGAGAATGGGAGGCCGCACTCGAGCGGAGAGCATGCTTCACGGACAGGAGGACTGCTGCATAGGAGGAGCAGCAGGAAGGTTGTCCCCGGGCTACCCAGGCCGCTGACGTTTAAGAGGATGAACAGCGAGAAGAGGGACAGGCTACTAGAGGTGCCACTACAAGGCGAGCAGAAGCGAGCAGCCTCAGCGGATCGCAGGGAGTCTGTTGTGAAGAAGCGTACCCCCTCCCCACCTCCTATCTCCGTACCCTCCATGTCTGCGCCCGACATCCTGAGTCCACACGAGAGCGGTAGCCAACAGAAGCCGCTGCCGGAACCCACGATAGGCGGAGGATTAGACTCGAACATACCAGCAGGCGCAAGACAGGTCGACTATGGCGTTGAGGATGGTGAAGACTACATGTCTGCAGGCGACTTGCCACCCGTGCATGTGGCCGATGCATACTCGGACCATAGCTCGCATCGGTCAGAATCCGACATGGACGATATACGGCTGCAGGAAGAGCTGGAAGCAAAATGGATTTTGAATCTCAGTATGCATTTTCGAGACATGTCAGACCGAGAGAAGTTCTTCATCACGTATGCCGAAGAGCCCAACAAGTGGAGACGAGTGACAGTGTCCTGTGATTACCGCCAACTAGAGCCTGAGTCGCTCGAAGCAGATCTGAAAACTTTGCATTACCAAAGAGACAAGAGCGCGAGGATCTACGAAGCCATCCGTGACTCCCTACCGGATATTCAATTCTACGATACCGTCACCAATCTAAAGCTCGAGACCACAGATGGTCGACTACATGTGCATGTCACCGAAGACGTCAACGAGATCATTCCGTACCCTTCCACTTCAGCCATCGACCATCTGGAATGCAAGCGGTTCAAAGAGAAAGTCGTCTCCTTCGACTCGCACATCTCTGGTTTCGTTTACAAGGTCTCTATCAACAACAGAGCCTACATCAAGAAGGAGATTCCGGGTCCGGATGCTGTGGAAGAGTTCCTTTATGAGATCAACGCCCTTTCCAGTCTACAAGATTCCAAGTCTGTCATCAGGTTTGAAGGCATTATTGTCGATGAGCAGAATGAACTCATCAAGGGATTACTGATCAGCTACGCCGAGCAAGGTGCCCTGGTGGATATGATCTATGATTACAAACCGACCGATCAACTGCATTGGGAGCGCCGTGAGCGATGGGCACGCCAGATAGTTGAGGGTCTTTCCGAGATCCATGAAGCTGGCTTTGTACAGGGCGACTTCACATTGTCAAATATTGTCATCGACCATAATGACAATGCGAAAATAATCGACATTAACCGCCGCGGGTGCCCTGTGGGCTGGGAGCCGCCTGAACTTGCTAAACTTATTGAGAGTGGCCAGCGGATATCCATCTATATCGGTGTCAAGTCAGACCTCTACCAGCTTGGAATGGTACTATGGGCGCTAGCGGAGCAGCAAGATGAACCAGAGCGTCAAGAACGACCATTGACACGGACCCTCAATCGACACAACACGGATGTTCCAGATTACTTCAAAGATATCGTCCGAGCATGTCTTTGCGAAGCTCCTAGGGGACGACCATCAGCAAGCACTCTGTTGAGAAGGTTTCCGGAGCAAAGCCACGGACAGGAGCCGAAGACAAAGGTTACTTCTAGAGAAAGTGTCTCGACGCATAGGAGCGACAAGGAGTATATCGACCCGGCTACGGCTGTAGACCTGGAGGACATTTCCAATCATCGCCGGCACTCGAGGAATAAGTCATCGTTCGAGAATATCAATGTACCTCCTACAGAATATCCCGCGTCATCCGGCTCGTACATACTACCAAATAACAACACCGAACGTGGTCGATCCCCTCACCCCCTACGAAGCAGCAGCAGAAACAGAAGGAGTGACTGTTCACCATATCCTGGTCATCGATCTGTCATGTCACTCGATGACTCAGAGCTCGAAAATGAGCTAGCCAGCCTTCCCGCTAGCAGAGAAACGAGATGGGAGCAAGTATACATAGACGGCGACACGAAGCTGGTTCAGAGGGGCTGTGGCGAAATCGATGTTCATGATTTTGCCACTCAGGAACCGAAGGATGTTTGCATCACCACCCCACCAGGCGAAATGGAAAATTCGTTTCTAACAAGCAAGACGGTCGAAGATACGCCGCTACACTTGTCAAACGTTGCTGAGTTAAAGCCAGTAGAACCTCAGCTCACGCATAGTGGACTACAAGAACAGCATGACAAGACGCATCATCGAGGTGTTGGGAGCAAGGCTTCTTTCAGTGATCGTGTACATCAGCTGGCGCAATCGCAGACACAGCATACAGCTTCTGTCGACTCCATATACCACAACAACCGTCACTCACAGATTCCAGACTCCCAGACACTCGCCAACCTCGAGCACGAACTCTCAATGGACTCTTCTGTGAGCAGCTCCGCTGTACCATCTCGCGTTGGCACTGGATTCTCCATCTTCGACCTCCCAGAACGTACGGGGAGAGTTGGAACGGGCTTATCGATAGCGACAGGACATCATATGCCGCTACATCAGGATTCGGGCTTTGCTGAACCAGAGCGGGTGTCGTATGAGAGCGAACGTATACGACATAGTTTGGATGAGAGTATCAAGGATTTGAAAATGTCCAAAGAGGAAGAGGACAGGATCAATGAGAGATTATGGGATGAGAAGGATGGCACAATGTTTGGTGAGGGCGTTCGTGGGGCTGATCTTGAGATCAAGCCAAAGACCATACCCGTCTTTACAGTCCCAGTATCACCTCAGAAGCCAACGGTCCAACCAAATTCATCGATAGCACCACCTGCAACCCTTGGTGTGGGACCAATCGATATTCTGCGCGCCACTGATGTCCGAGACAAAGCTCTGGAAGAAAAGATTTCTAATACCACTATCCGACCGCCTAGCATCCTCATTCCCGAATTTCACCACGGCGTTCCCAAAGTTGTTGAGTCCATTGAGCTTAGTCCGCCAATCGCAACACCCGCTACTGGCTCATCTTATGAATACACTACAGCCACTCCCGAACCCTGCCAGCACTTATCCCAGCACCAGTCATCGGATCTTCACGCCTACTCGAGTCCTGATTTAAAAGAAGACCCGAAGAGAGCGTCAGATGACCTTGCGGATTATCTTTCACATTCAATTTCATATTCACAGCACAGCGATTATTACTCGCAAGAAAAGGGTTCGCAAGAACCAAAAGTTTGAACTTATATAGCACAAGTACGGCGTTCTCCTTTACATTCGTGTCTTCATATCAAGTCGCTTCACGACATTGCCAGCATATCATTTTAACTCATCATTATTCCTCAGTGTCCTTTGAGGAGCGTTTAGCTTTCTGAGGGTCGGTCTCATTACTGGTGTCAATCATTTCGCTTCATGACATGTAAGATCTCTTTTGCAAGATAAGCGTTTGAGGTGGTTCGCCCCTCCTCCTTTATATTGTATTGCATGGGCTTGAGTTCATTCTGTTTGATAGCGTTAGCGTTATATAGTCTGATTGAGCAGGATACCAGGGTAGCATTCGGTAGCATATGATTTTCAATGTTGCATTCACATCTAGCAGTAAGCTGTATTAGAATCCCAATGATGGCTTTGCCGTGTGATAGATGACCGCCAACTCGCTCCACCGAGTCTCCTCATTTGTCAATTCCTCATCCTCGTTTCTCAGTATCCACACAATTTTGGCGCAGTTGGTGAGTCGATGATGATCCAGCGTACGATTTCCCAGCTTTCTTGTCGGCACGCGCATACGGTGACTAGGATACGAAGATATAGTAAACGGGTGATGTCTAAGCTCGCAATGAGATCTGCAATGAAAGTGCGAGAAGCGCTGTGGCTGCCTGGGCGGGGCTGTTTGGGGGGAGGCTGTGCGCGCCTTCAATAATACCACATGTTGCAACCAACTCCAACCTCTTCCTTCTTTGTACCCTGACAATAGACGACAGAATGGACCAAATCCGGCGATATAGCTCCCTCGGCGCACAAAGTGGTATCGCGGTGATCATCATCGGAACAGCCTTGTTCGGCTACATCTACGTGAGTTTCGAGATACAACGCTTCGCTGCAATCCAACTAGAGGGATACTCGAACCTGGAACAATTCTCGGTGGGCCTTCTTTTGGGCTGCTTGCAACTGTATCTCAACGAGTCAGCATTTGCACTTTTCCCCTATCACCTCCGTCTGGCAGGCTTCGATTCTAAGAAAGCATGGTTCATATATCCAGTCATATATCAGATCGCGTCTGTTGTAGCCTGGTATATTGGATATTTGCCGGTGCTTGACTTGCGCGCATGCTCTCACCTCTGCCTACTTTGGATGGCGTCGATCAATGGACGAATCAGGATCCAGAGTTTGGATTCCTCATCTTCTGCGAAACCCAACCTCGACTCAGACCTCAAAGACAGGGCCCGTCAGCCGTTCTCATACAAGCACCTAACCGAGAATAATTCCATAAGAATAGCACGGATCTGGCCATCGCCTCTGCTTGAGCGACCAATACAATGCGAGGTTGTGGAGGCAACACTGGATAATCCACCACCTTACATAGCCTTGTCCTACGCTTGGGACAGTCACGAGGGGCAAGTGTCTGTCATATGTGACGGCGGCAGCCTTTCCGTCACACCGAATTGCGCTCGAGCTCTACGTCGAATACGAGACTTACATGGCAAATACCACGCCGTCAATGTTTGGGTAGATGCCATCTGTATCAATCAAGGGAATGACCCCGATGCTTTGCGCGAGCGATCTCAACAGATTCAAATCATGGGAGAAGTCTATAAGAAGGCAACACATGTGATAGCCTGGCTAGGAGACCATCAGGCGCATAGCCAGGATATCTGCGACTACCTCCTGGCAGTTGGCCGAGCCTGTCTAAGCGAAGAGGACGAGACTCGAGCGTGGGTAGCCGCAAAGAGTGTGGCCCTTCAGAAAACCCGACAGTGGATGGCATTTATATACAGTTTTCGCGAGTTCTTTCGCAGGTCATGGTTCCAAAGGCTGTGGCCTGTTCAAGAGGCCACTCTGCCGCTTCCTGGAAAGGTTACTTTACTCTGTGGAGATTCTTTGGTTCCGTTTGACTTCATCCGCGTTGGCTGGCAAGTTCTTACAGATATTGGATTCGTTGCCGGCTCTTTGAACCTTGATCAAGCGGTTGCTCTGCAGTTTTACATTAGTGATGCATTAGCATTGAAACGGAGCGAACAGCTGACTACGGGGGTTCGCAGGTTTGGCCGGCCCCTCATTACTGACTTGTCCACTTTCTCACTCACCAGAGTAATGCGGGCGACGCGATTCAAGTCTTGCAGTGTGGCAAAGGACAAATTCTTCGCATTGTACGGTGTTTTCAAAGAACTGGGGATGATCGGAGACTCGGAGAATATCGACGCTACCCGTTATGCACATCTCAGCGACAATCAGGTTTTTTTCTTCGTTTTCATGTTGTGCTTTGCAAGAGACTGCGATCTGAGTATTCTCAGGTCTGCACAATCACATGAACGATACCTCACCCATGAAGACTTCTGGGCTACTCAACTAGATCCCTATGACACTACAGGGAATATGATACTGGGCCTAGGTGTTAGACTTCGACCTCTAATTGCCGGGCACATCAAGGAGGAAGCTCCCGAATGGAGAAAGGCCTTGCCGTCATTTGTTCCAGATTGGACACAATGGACCCCGAGTGACCTGGACGACTCGGATATTGCACTGATTCGGTCATACTCCGCGAGACAGTTGTGGAATATGCGTCCAACGTCAGCGTACGGAATCGAACAGCGACAAAGAGTGACACTGCTGGATCCACAACATGGGCCAAAACTCTTGAAAAGGCGTCACCTTCCAGGTGAACGTAACGATTTGCTGCATTCTGGACTCCAGGTTCAGGTGAAAGTGATTGGAGTCATAAGGTCTACTGGTACTGTGGACTCCTTTGCTTTACTATGGGACATCGTAGTATCAAGTTTCAACTTCTACGAGTATCGTAGGCAGTGGAAAGCTCTGGGCAGTGACAAGAAGATTCAGAAGACCCCTTACTTCAAACCTGTACCGGATGCAGTTGTTGCTGCGCTCATTGAAAGCGGTCGCAATTTTCTTCTCAATTCCACCGTCGCCCCAATTCTTCTTTGTCTCCGATCAATCTATCGAGAATCCGACCTCTCAACGCTGATCACGTACACTAGATTCTGTTTCTTAGTATGGTATCTGTGGCCGCTTTTCATGCATTGGATTTGTTCTTCACGTCAATCAGTCCTAGCGTGCAATATATCTGGCTCGTTATGGACCGTTACCTCCCACCAGACCTACTCTGCTATCGTCGCTGTAATTTTATTTGCTTACGATTGCATCAATATTGGGCCTTTTGGAAGAGGATATTTATATAGGTTGTTCAGGAGAGAGGCTCACTTCGCACTAATTAGTGGCATATGTCTGTTATGGACATTTCGAGTTGCTATATTTCGCGCGATGTATGGCGAAGCCCTCACGGATCCTACCGATCGATTCGACACAATTGTACAAATTGGTCTCATGAGCCAGGGTGTCTCGTTTGCGGGTGGCTGGCTCGAGGACAAAATTGTAGTTCTTCTAGGCCGTATCGTAATGTCGATCAGTACGCTTTTCTTTGCTATCGGCATGTCCTGGAGGACAAAACTTCACTACATTACGATATTCATAGTTACGTCCGTCATTGCGCATGCTTGCGTCTGTATACCGGGAACGCTCAAAGAGATCATTGGGAGCAAGTCGTTCAAGCGACCTGGAACCATGACGTCCGGCTTGACGTTCTTTACTACAGATACATGGCTAACGGGCAATACTGGTGGAGCGGTGCAGTTGTTTGATATCGTTGCGATTATCGATGGCGTCGAGGATCCTATTATTCTTCGGCGTCATGGAAAGTATCTCAAAATTGTTGCAGCAGCTTATGTGGGTAACAAGTCACGACAAGAGTTGATTGATATTATGGGGCCTTGGAAAGCAACCGTTCTTCAGTAGCTTCTGCCCTAATTTAAACACAGTCGGTCTGTTGGTTGGGATCTGTAAAAATGACACACGTCTACCCTAGCGGACTATGCTCACCGGGGTCTTCAATCGAACCTTGAATTTGAAAAGCATACTATGGGTCTATTTATGCGACCCTCGTCTCAAAGCCGTTTTGGTCCATAGTGCAGCCTGCAGAGCAATTCCCAGTATGATGACTCGATGCATATTTTATGATGGCAAAGCAGTTGCTGGTGCGCCCGCTGCTGCTCACGTCGGTAAACCTGCCAAATTTCTG
The DNA here is from genome assembly GCA_033682645.1 of Phoma sp. ATCC 74077. NCBI lineage: Eukaryota > Fungi > Ascomycota > Dothideomycetes > Pleosporales > Didymellaceae > Phoma > Phoma sp. ATCC 74077. The sequence goes on from JAWDJC010000023.1 coordinate 72,856, forward strand.
CGTCGCAACTTTCCCCTATTAAATGGGATTTATCTAGCTGGTGGCCGCTTGGATTGGGCTAGATAAGGAGTTTTGTCACGCGGCTGAACGTAGAGTTTGACTGCTTAGGGGGAGTTCAGCATGTATGTTCAGCATGTATATGCTGGTGCACTGTGTACCATAACCGGTTCGATGGAAATTCTTACCACAGCGGGGAGAATGTGCTAAAACCAGAGCATTCTTCTTAGATGAGTACTATTAGAAAGTATTGAGTGAGCAGTTGAGGTCGTTGCTCTGGATCGAAGAAGAAGAGTCGGATGGAGGTAGCTAATGGTTAAGCTCGGAGGCTACCGGCTACACATCTCAGATTCATCAGGACTCTTACCACCGATAGATTACATCTACCTTCTTCGCCTTGGGCACGAAGTCTGTTGATGATTCTCCCCCGATCATACGACTGAGAGACTAGCCTCGACTTATATTCTCAGCACAGCTATGGTGCGTTCAAACCAACCTCTTTTCCGAGAACACCTACATGGCTTGGTGGGGTCACAGAAACTTCTCCGTTTGATCCACTCCAAGGCTTATGAACATCTGAAGTTGCGGAACGTACGATCTCATATCAACGAAACGACTGGCTTTAGAGAACAAAATTGCTCAACGGCGCGAGGCGGGGCGCTAAGTCCGATAACTATCCATCGGCAACACTCATCCGAAAACGTATTGCCAAGAACGTCTAAGGTGGTATTTGGTTCTCAGACTCCATATGGCTACGAAGGATTTCTAGATGCTCGATAGCGCCGTGCCTATCTATCGATTGTGTGTTTGAACATGATTGCGCTAAAAATGTCGTGCAAAGCGTGCTGTCAACGAGTCATACCCGAAATATAAAGCGACATTTTTCGTCATGAAACACAGGTTTTCCGAATGTAATCGAGACATTGCAAATCATGACGCGAGTCTTAGAAGCCATCACTGCGAGTATCGTGCTCTTACAGCCCGTTGCAGCCGTCATCACGTCTGATTATCACTCCTTGATCTGGAAGTTTGGCGGACGCAACTTCTGGGCTCCACTCGGCCTTAATCCTACCACATATGCTCTAGAAAGTCCCGCCGGTGCTGCTCCAGATGCTCTGAGCAAACGTAGCAGCAATGAAGTTAAGAGCACCCTGTACCTGCCTTGCACCGTCGTGTCGGTGGACAAAGAGCTTTCCGGTACGACACTCAACACCATACTCGATCAATATCGCACAGCGAACGATGATGTGTGGTCTGAGGACCAAGTATGTCGAAGACAGCAAATGATCGGAACATGACTGATCCGTGTAGTTCATGGAGTGCCTCTACGTGCAGTCGACCCCCAATATTGTCGTTGACTTGGCCACACTATCGGACTTCGTCTCAAATAGCAGTTTAACCCATATTTTCCTACCGAATACTTGCAACGTCACCGACTTCAACGCCTCTGCATGGGTTTATTCGACAGTCTCGACAGGCCGCCTAACCAATGGGCCCTCCGTGCTATCTCTCTCAGCTGATGAAGCTGTGATCAGTATAACACCTGTTTACGGACTCCACGAAGACCAGTATGAAGCATTCATGTCAGGATCTATCCCCAAATCATCAGCGAAGGGAGAGCATCTTACTATGCAAGTATCTGTACCTGGCACTCGCATACCGGCTATCATAGTACCTTCAAGAATTGGATACCTTCTCGCGACGGAAGATGCTGGTCCCTTAGCAGGCTTGCGATTCGCTGTAAAGGACATCTTTCACGTGAAAGGACTGAAAACCTCTGGTGGTTCGCGAGCCTACTACCAGGTCTACGGACCGCAGAACTACACGACTGAGACCGTCGAGAAGTCTCTAGCTGGTGGTGCGCAGCTGATTGGCAAGACTCGCACCATCGCGTTTGCACTGGGCGCACCTAATAACGGAAAAGAGATAGACTATCTTGACCCTTGGAATCCTCGCGGCGATGGCTATTTGACCACAGGTGGAAGTTCGAGTGGTAGCGGGTCAGCAGCAACAGCTTATGACTGGGTGGATTTCACAATTGGAAGCGTTACATTATGGGCAACGATTTTCGCAATTACGATCACGACAAAAGCAGGTACACAGTACAAGTATTAGGTTCCTGCTAACTACCCTATTGGTCTTCTCAGCATCGCCCCTATTAGAAAATAACTACAAACTAGTGTGCAGCGTCTATACTACATCTATACCCCTCTATCTTAGTAGCATAGCAGTACGTGACAATATAAGCTAGGTCCTAACAGTAAGCAAAGCTATAGATACCCACATAATAATGCTACAGAAATGTTACGTACGTAGTTTTAGTAGTGTCAGCTTGCGTATGGAGGTAGGTCCTTGATTTCTTTACACAATCTTGAGTTCACTCGCCTAGAAATAGTCTAGCTCTACGAAGATATAATATATCATGTAACGGCTCACGAGCTAGAACCGTAGGTAGAGAACCTCGATATATACCCACAAAAGCCACCATCTGTCTAAAATTTTAATATATCAAATTAGTACTAATATACCAATATACAACACCCAGAAAACGATACTGTAGCGAAGCGTTCATTATCTTCATTAGCCCAAGTGCTCAATGCAGAATTAGATATATAATATTACTGGTATGTTATTGAATGGTTCTCGTAGCCGTCGAGTGTGGCCATCTCCTCCAGGGTATTGACGCAGGAATATAATTGTTTAGTATAATTACTGCAAAATTATTCAAATCTTAAGTCATCTAGACACTGATATTCATAACATCGGTGCCGTCAGTCTCGTTGAGACCAGGCAAGCCAGTCTCTTCCAGACTGATCATAAACGGTAGGGTAATCTGTCACTTTCTTACCTTTTCTCTGTTCACTTTTACGTCAGTAGTATCCCGGTGTGGTCCGTGGCATTTTAATCACCTTCACCTTTGAGCTCAAAATTTCTGCTCTGCCCGCCTTCACTACTGTCGCTCATTCATCCACCATTGCGACTTTATCAATTTCCATTGCGACTCGCACACTCAGTTTGGCAACCTGCATCACTCTCATAGCAATCTTTCTCGTCGCTCATCCAGAAAAGATTCCGGTCTATCAAACACCTCTTTCTGTCTCCGCTCATTGTCCATCGCGCGCTTTAGCTGAGCTCCGGAGCTTGTCCATTTGTATGGCGTTCACGCTTGCTTCTTCCAGTCAAGCTCTTTGCTAATATATCGCACACAGCCCGCCTTTGTCAACAGACATACCTCTTCTCAGACTCACGATGTCTTCGCATAAATCGCGTGCGCTTCACGCAGACGACGTCCGCAACCCATCATACTACGAGCTTCGAGCTGGACATCTGCCGCCAGACAATGCATTCTATGAGAACAAGAAGAATGGGAAGCGTACAAACCCACAGTACACTGATGAGAACTTCGTGAGGGGGTTCGATCTGACATGCGGCGACTTCTACCGTCTACGCGAGGCTATAATTAATGATCTGTTGAGAGGGGGGTTGTACAAAAAGAATTTTAAAGAGACGGATGCTAAGTGGAGTATCTTTGAAATCTATGACAAGAAGCTTCGGGACCACAAGCTAATTAAAGGCAAGAAAGAGGTGCCATACTTTTGGAAGCAGAAAATGTTGATGAGGTTTCTCACTCGAGTTTCTGGATGGCTAGGAGATAATGAGTTGTTTATTAGCAATGACAAGCTAATGAATCTTCCGAAAGATGCAAATTGGTCATGGGGACCAGCTCGAGTGCACAAGGCATTTGATGGACTCTATCAGTATCAGCATCTAACTATCGACCTACAAGACATTAACGGCAAACGACATTACGACATCTCGATGCACCAGCTGAAGGACGCTCGCGTCTACCACAAAATCAGCTGTCATGACATTGACATAAGGACGCTCAAGTTCACGCAGCTGCAACATGCTATCTCGGAGCAGGTTACATTGCACGACTACGACTCAGAAAACTACGTTATTGAGTACGAGCACCCCACCCGGAACATCCACTTTGAGATCTCGGACGACCGGTCTTTACACAGTGCAATATCTCTTCTTCGACAGCGAGATGAAGATACAATCGTGATTCGGGTTGCTAGGCGGGACGAGCAAGTTGTAAGTCTAACAATTAAATTGGATGAAAGTGAGCTAACTTGCCTAGCAAGCTCCAGAACCGAAGAAGAGTCGCCGTGACATGGTCAAGAGCAAGCATGTGCGGCCTTCCCAAGACGATGGCCCTAGGAAAAAGGCAAGGAAAATGCCTCTTACTCTTCTTTGATGTTCTGATGTGCTGGAGGGAAAAGAGTATTGTAAATTAGTGATTGATTGCATTTGGTTTTGCATTGCGGCAGACTGAAGGATTCTTTGGGCTGGACGTTTGGCTCGCATGGTCCGAAGAGTGAGTTTTGATCTGGGGTTTTTATCTTCAAGTATAACCGCGGACATCATTCACTTTGACGATGTTTGGTTATTGAGCTATTTTGGCGCATTTCATGGTGATGGGGATTGCGAACTCTCAATGCATACATTTTCGCGTGAACGATTTAGTCATATCCCACCGCGTCACCTCCTGCGATCTTCCATTTCGGCAGCATGGTCAATTGTGATGATGACTTTCAAACAGCGAGTTGTCTCTATAAATGGTAAAGAAGTGCTACTTTGCGAATGGAAGAGTCGACGATGGTTTGAAAAGTCAAGCACGCGGATCTTTCAGAAGTAGTTAATGTTCCACTGGTATCGGAGAGCAGCTAGTTGTTCAATATTGAAGTAGGATATCTCAATCATTGTGAAAAGCAAAACAGAAAATGCTACATAAGATCCCGCGAATTATTGCGGTACACCTCCCTCCAAGTAGGTTTTGATCAAAATAAGAGCATCGATTTGTGGGACAGTTGCGTTTCGCGTTTCTGTTCCCCGAGGCGCTGTACATTCTCATTTCGTCTGCTGTTTCTGCAATCAGCTCCTGAGACGATGCCGCCCTCCACTTTGCTCCCCGGCGCTAGTGGGACCTAAGATCCTCGAACCGTAGAAGATTGCAACGTTACTGTATCCGAGACAGGGCTTACAAGGGCTTCTTACATATTTGCAGTTTGTGAATTGGCTTGTGGTTCTCAAAATATCGACAAATTGACCAGGGTTCACGACAAAAAGCTATGCATCTCAGCAATCTGTGCACTTCTCCCGTTGAGGGCGCAGAGTATTCCCCACTGCGCATCAAGGTTGGCAGCGCCTGCTGCAGCCAGCAGCACCATGCTCACAGGCTCGATCTGATCCCGATTCGAGAAATGCGCCCGATATTTCCGCGCTCTTGAATAGCGTAATCGGTTGTTGTGATCCTCACGAATGTGCCAAATCCCTGAGAGTTGCCTGTTAGCAGCAAAAAGATTGTTATGTGAAAACCACTCACTTACGCCATGGAGGTTCGAACGCTCGCCCTGTAGATTTCACTTTGATTCATCTTGGTGCGCCACTGGAACCTTCCAACTATGGTGACAGTTGGAGGGCAGTCCACGAATGTAACTGTGCGTTGGATTGTTCATTTGTAGAGCGCGGCCACCTTTGCAACTAGACCATTGCGTAGCACGTTGGTTCGATGGGGTTAGGTGCGCTTACAATATATGTAAATGGCGAGTCGATGCGTTGTCGCGTCTGCGCCCTGGATCGGTGCGCATTGCCTTTCACATGTGCCGGGCTTGGTGAAGGCGTCGTGAGAGCGGTAGGGCACTGGGAGGAAGGCGCGCCTGCTGGTTGCCTTGGCAATGATGTATACGTGTGTGGCCGCTGAGATTACCAAAATTTTGCCTCTCAATCATGGCGTTCCGTCTCCCCTATACCGCATGCCCACATGGTCTTTTCTCTTGCTGGGTCCGTTCCCGTATGCCGCTCGGGTGCGCACAATCCATGGAAACCATGCATGTGCGTTCAAGAACGCCTGTCCATCTCAAGTAATGAGTTGTGTTAAGGGGATGAACCGCCTTCTAGTATGCGCTGAATGTCCCCTCTCTAGGTTATGTGGATTATATTTTGCCCTGCCTCTCATTTCGATCTGTAAGGCAAGGCACCTTTTCCGGTCGCGCTGTCGGCCAAGGTCTACGGCAGTGTCGCGTTTTATGATACGAGTCTGCGCGACGAAACGATAGGTTCTTTCTTCTCACATTCGTGTAGTTCGAAATGTTGCGGGGACTATCTTAAGGTCGCGGCGATGGTGACACGCCCTACAGGCTAGGTAAAAACACGCAAGAGGCGCCGCGCGGCATAGGAGGAACCGTATAAGATGAATCTATCACAGCGTTCGTTCGACTTGTGTGCGTATTGTGTAGGAAACATCGCTAAGAAACCGTTAGTCGATGTTGCGATTGGGACGGTTCTTCTGGTTTTTGTTATCGATGCGGTGGCGATTCGCGTTGAAAGTTGGTTCTAAGATAAGAGTAGGCTGGTTGTGCACACAAGAGTGCAGTGGAGTGCATCGCGTAAGTTGTGCCGTGGTGTTGGTGACGTGCGAAAGTATGACTTCGACGCACGGACTTGTTTAGTCATCATCCTTCCAGATCAGAACCCGAAACTTGACCCTTGGACTTCACGTTTGACTTCGTTATTATGCAGATGTCTTTTCTTCTAGGTAACAATTACTTGTACTGCAATGTGACTCTGATGCCTCTCTGTCTTCTTTTTGCAAATTATTGCATCGTCTAAATTGCTTACCGAATAGGGCGTTTCGCACCCGCACATATTCAGCAAGACCTAATTCAAACCGTCAAGTAAGATACCAATAATACTCGAAGTTAAGAGTCGCGGCGAAGGGGTAGCTTCTTAATCTTGCTAGAAGTGACAGAATGTTTGCGAATGTTATTAGGACCAAGGGGGTATTACTTAGACACACACTTCTTGGTATACACGGCCTGCGTTCCGCTTCACGGTCTTCTCCGAACAAACATCGTCTTTGCCGACGATTCCCTTGCTCTCCTTGATGTCTTGGACCTAAGAGAATCCACTGAACCCAGGACGACTGTCGCTTCTGACTTGCTTAGTTTGTTGTTAGTACCTTCGACCGATAGTAACAAATACGAATTGAGCTCTTGTCAACAGGTCTTCCATCGACAAAAGGAGGTCAAGCCGCATGCCTCTTGCCATGGTTTGGTCACTGCCTGGACTCGAGAAGCACCGAATATGCGCGCTTGCAGGCCTCACCGCGAAGACGTCGCCTGCGCTCTTACTGATAATATCAAGGCTCAACCCGCACTCGAGAGATTCTTTGAAGTTAATCTTCCGCAGGATTTCCCTCGCACTGATGAAGTTCGATTTCTCTCCTGGTACTTAGACAAGAGAGCAAGGAGAATCGACTAGTCTCTAGTTCCGACAGTACGACTTGACTTAGATAACCTAGAAGTCTTCACAGTTATATTTGAGGAGCGCCATAGCGGCACGAAGATTTCAGTCAACGTGGAACTTCTCGACTAGATATCAGTTCTTAGCATAGTCCCGATTGACTTCCAATGTGGGCAGGATGAAAATCGTCGATCTCCTATCATCTAGACTCTTCTGTTATCTGCTAGGGATAATGTCCTCCAAGTATCGGACGTTATACGACTAACCACAAGTCTCGACATTAGAGATAGACTCAAATCTGTTGGAGATACACAGTTCTGTTAAGGCTAGTGATTTTTCGCTAATGTTGAATTGCATTAAGTGTCTAAAGTATACTAGACAGCACGAAAGGCTCAACAGGCTGTTTTTATTATATAGGGCAAGCACCGGTCAATCGCGATAATGATTACCTTACGAACGGCTCGCCGCAGCGAATGTAAATAGTTATCATAACAGCTTGATATAATGCAATGATTGACGATTCACCAGCCATATCGCCCATGACGTCGCCTCAGTCATAACCGTCGCTCACTACCCTCTTGTACTTGTTTAATCGTTAGTCTGATACCTAAGCATTATGTAGCGACCATCACAATACACCAAAATTGTGGGTCATATTGTATAATTATGTCAACTAATGTGGTAGACTGCATGTGGCTGGTGCGTCAAGTGCGCTTGACATTCATATCTCGTGTATCGATATGTGATTCCATCAAATGAGAAATATTGTTTGTTTCTAGTAACGCGATCTCGAGCTGCTGAGTTCACAGCACTTTGCTGGCATAAGACACCGCCGAACCTTTGCTGATCTTGCCTTTGGATATGCATGTTTTACGCTACCTGTTTGTTTTACCTGCGAATCACCGGCACCGGGCACTTGCAAAAAGCAGTGATGATAACAAGAATGCCCTATCGGTTCACAAAATACGGTGTTCTAGAGATGCAGCTCATGGCACTTTCTCGAGTCCCGTGTCTTCGAATATGGAACCGCCGAATCGGTCATGGAAAGCCTGTCCATTCAAAATAGATCCATATCTAATACCACATCGCCTCTCTCCAAAATTTTATCGATCCTAATATTGATATTCATAAGATTGACAACAGAAAGTTGACTGCTGGGCCCAGCGGCAGGACGCGCCCTCTCCCAGGTTCTGCGTGTGGTGTGGAAAGTGTCAGAATTGCCGACCGGTATCCTAATTTCTCATGGTGATCTTTGCGAATACTTAGATTTAAGGTAGAGCGAATCGGACGTGTCTTATCGTAAAGAAGGGAGTGTGTACAGTTAATAGTGCCACTGGGCGCAATGAATACTATTGCAGGAAGTGCTTGATAGCAAGAGATAGACTATATTATCCTTCCTGCCCGAATAATTCTCCTAACCCGATGCTAAATACGTCGCGTCGAATTCATCCACCTATATCGACTGTCATTATCACCAAGATGGTTCTGCAGCATCTGGTGAGTGCAAAGATTCTATCCTATCACGGCAGGCAGCGTCTAGGATAGGGTCACAAGGTCGAAAGCATTAAGGTTAAAGGGACTTCGCATTCCTTATAGTCTCCTTAGACAATCTAAACGATGGCGTTAGCCCGCTCAGTGGGAGGCCGCTCGACAAAATAGAGGAAGCTGTTGTTATGCTCCTTCAATATAGAAGTCGAGAGGGTGTATTCGCGTTTCAAGTAATGGCGCGTTGGGAAGATGACCTTCCCTTTACTGGTTATAAGCTTAGACGATATATAATCGATAGCAAAGGGACTCTAGCTTAGTGCTTGAACAGGCTCTATAAAAGACGCAACTGAAGAGCTATATAATTCATTGAGACGAGATGTTAGCGCACAGCACCTGTGCAGGCCAGATAATGCGATGTACGCAAAAGTTAGAGTGGGTTTTAGATTTGACTTCAAACACTTCACTACAGAGTTATATGTACGCACCAAGAAAGCACTTGTTACGCCAGTGTTAGTTATAGACATTGGCAGAGAGCTGTAGACTGCTGAACTTCTTCGAGGAAGAGCTTGAGGAATCTAGCAAGAAGGACAGTTTTAGTCTACAGAGAACAAAGTTCCTTTATGGTCGCAAGGATATAGACATAATAGCCGCACAGGCTGTTCTACTAGCAGAACAAGAGCTTGTTTACATAACCTTAACCTTGATAGCTTAGCGAATGTTTCCAAAGCTATAGGAGTTCGCTTCAACCAGCCATCCGCGAATGATCGACCTGTGTGCCGTTGATCGAGTTTAGCACAGAAAGGCGGATACCCATGGTAGAGCTCATTCTGTCATACCTTCCTGCAAAAGTGTGCCAACCCTCGCCTTCTTCACGTGTGAGCTCGAGTCGAAGCTGTCCTCTACCACGTGCGCCGCCTGATCGAACGAGTCCACAGGAAGCCCTTATGCATACCACTTAGTACTCCAAACATTATTAACACTATTCATTATGAGCATTTCGCGCTTTACATTGAGCTGAATATCCAAAAGTCGATATCCGTCCTGGTAGCCGTGAACTTCCTCAGCTATATCCGCATCCATTCAAAGCAGATCGCGCTTGCAAAAGCGACCAGAAGGAAGGGAAGCTTTATTAGCAATAGGATATATTTGTAGAAGGACCGCTACAGAAGTATCTTGCCAGCATGCCACATGTTAATATTTCCGATGCCGTTTAACACATTCCTCCTTATATTACTAGCTGCCGAAAAATTGCAGGTCGAGATTCGCCCACGTTCTTTCCGCGTCTCTACTCCAACACTTGGAACAGAAATCCTAACCTTCAGCCTAGCGACGTTATTATCCTATACTATGAAGGCTTATCTACTGTGCATTGGATATAACCAAAGCACGGTAAAGGCTATAAACAGGTTACGAACACTACGAGACTGCCTTCTACGACATGCATGCTGCGTAGAATGGGATTAAGAGCCACAAGACCCTTTTTACAAAGTCGAAGTCGACGATTTTTTTAAGGGGCCTAAGACCACCCATGTCAGCTCGTCGGTTGCATCTGAGCAGCTTGTTGATGGCCAGGTATCTTATACCATGTACTATAATTATATAGACAAGGTTGCTACAAACGATTTTGGGACATGTCTTTGCGAAAACTATCTACAATAATTATCAAAGTTACTGAAAGAATAAGTCCCGCGAATCAGTTCAACAAAGCGACCACGCTCCATGCAAGCGGCAGATGACGTTAAATAGGAGATGATAGGCGTGATCCGCGATGTCGACAGAGCCCGATTGTAGCTCAAGAGACTGAAGACAGCAGCAAGGCAGTACGCTGGAAGGGATGCCTTCTGCATCGACTCCGAACGGCAGCCTTAGAGCTGAGGCTAGCTTCCATCCCTGTCTCTCGAAGATTGGAACTGTCAACCTAGAGAATCTACAACATCGGCGAAAGACAGCTGCAAAGTATTTGCCCTTCCTACACGTAAGCAATATAACTTACGCTACCGTCAACGCAAGGGTCCTCCCTAATATTCGAACCCTTGAACGTATAAAGTCCAACTTGAAAGGATATTCTAGGAGCACAACACTTTCCAGCATGTCATTCAAGAGGTCACGAAAGAATTAGTGGAGTTTGATCTTGTTAAGGGAAAGACACTTATGATGCCTTAGTGCTTGATATTTTTTTATGCAAGATGCTTGGGAGGAATTCTTCCGGGGTAGACGATCTTGAGGTGGAGTGAAATTCGACTTGCTAGACTTGTAAGCCATATGATTAAAGAACTCCTACTGCCGCTTTAGACTTATGTCGTAGAGACGGAGTAAGAAGGTCGGATATAATTTTGGACCATGATCAGATAGTACGTCGCATCGCATCGCTTCGCCTCGCTTCGCTTTGCGTCGCGTCACTTCGCTAACGCAACTTGAGTCTTCACTTCACGCTCACCCTCAACATCGCTGATCGGCTAGCCGAGAGCAGAAACTTACATGCGTATACGTAGGATCCACCAGTTCCTTTTTCTCACAGCACTTATCAAAACTTTGAGAATCCACTCGCTTGACCCTTGGTCACGATGTCTATCTCTACCACGATTCCGGCAATCCATGCGAAGAATCCTACGTACTACGAAAAACGAGCCGGCTACGCGCTTCCTACTGAAGATTGGTACTTTGGGGAGGATGATGAGAATCCCTCAAAGCCACATTACACAAATGAGAAGTTTGTTACCGGTTTCAATCTAAAAGTTCTTCACTTCTATGCAGCTAGGGAGCGGGTTGCAGTTGAGATCGCAAAGAGAGGTCTCTATGAATGCGATTGGAAGAGTGTTGCTGTCAAGAGACATCTTTTCGAAATGTACGACATCCTAAGAAACCAGCCAATCTTCTCAGGAAAGGAAGTTCCAGTTCCAGCTTACTGGCGGGAGAAGATGTTTGCGCAGTTCGTGCGTAACACACGAGTCTGGATGAGAGATAATAGGCTTGAGGTCGATGAAGATGGCGATATTATAGGCGACTTCCCATCCTCTGCTGCTTGGACCTGGGGCCCGTTCAGGAAGGCACCTGTGTTTGATGGCTTTTACCAGTTCCAGCACCTCGACATTCGTGTAAACAGCCCGCGCCCTGCCGAATTTTCATCTACTTCAGAAGGATTTACATGCTTTATCCCGGTCAAAGACATCACAACTCGAGGAAGATACGAAGTTAGCCCTATCGATATCGAGGTTAGCGAGATTAGCTTTCTCGCGTTTACTGCTGCTCTTCGCGATAGAGAGCACTCGGGCTATGACTCCAACACGCATGAACTATTTTATACAGTTCCAGCTACACCAAACCACTTACATTTAATTACGGATGATAAATCATTGCATCGGGCAGTAATAGGCCTACGGACGCGTATGGAAGACAGCATTAATGTCTACATGCGGCCTATCAATCAGCATGAAGTAAGTTAACTTGTTATTCTCATCTAATTTTACAATTTAACCTTGTTAGCAGGCCTCAGATAAAGGCGAGAATAGATCAAAGCGGCGACAGAAAATCCTTGAATTAGAGAAGCAACATAGGAGTAGCAAGAAGGGCAAAATGGGCGTGACTAGTATACCGCCCTTGTAGTCTGACCGACAGGGTTTTGGGCGAGCTCAAAAGATTTGTTTGCAGGCGGTCACTTTCAACTACTTAGTCATATATAACTTCAAAATCGTCACCAAAATGCAGACGTAGACCTCGATTGTGCATATATGTTTCAGAAGACGTTTTATTTTGGATATACTACATGAATTAGCGTTGAGCTGTTTACAAGTGCCCAGTCCAGGCATCTGTAGAGCCCAGATAACCCTGAGCGGATGTTCCACTTGGCTTCCTCTAATACAGCGGTTTATTTGACTACAGTAGACTCGAGTTATCGAAGTCACACGTCTTGGGGGCCCTATTGTCGTGTGCAGACTGTAATTATTAATTAATATCAGTCAGTCGTTGCCACCTATTGGTTACGAAGTATACGCCTACAAAGTGGAGACCCTTCAATTTGTGAGTGCATCTACATAAAGATATATAAAACTTACATAAAGTAATAACAAAAGAAAACCAAACTTATTGAAGCAGTAATACTAAAATTTTCAATTCAGGAGGAATGCAATTCTGTTCTTGTAGAGTACAAGATAAACTTAGATGAGAGAACACTCCTTGCGAAGGCGTAAAGATATAAAGAAGGCAGCAACATTAGGCAAAGAAAACACAATATTTATCAATAATAGAGTGTAAAAGTTGAAAAGGAACTGACTGCCAGGGATGTCAGCATAAAGGGCGGGAGATGAGGAAACAATTGAAATATTAGGAGGCAGGGTATAAGGAGATTGTGGAGTTAGATACATCATCTGGATGGAATGTGGATGCTAGGCGAGACAGGAAGGAAACGGCGTCACACAGAAAAGGCGATAAGTACGGAAAAGTCAGCATTCTGAATCGTGGAAGCGAAAGTGTATCAAGAAAGAGGACTGAATTATATGAAAGCGATGAAGATCGTAAGGTTATAGAATATAGTTACAAAAGCCACCAGGTTTCGTAAGGTACGAAATAATCAAGATAGTTAAAAACGACATTGAAAGGGAATCTTAAGAAAAGGTTCCGTCGAAATCTGATGATTAATGTAGTACGAACCCAAGTCTACACATGAAAAAAAGGAAAATAAAGCGTAAGAGTGTAAAAGAAAAATATGAAAGGACCAGCATGGTAGCGAAAATATTGTTTGAATTTAGGTTGCAAACAACGACCATGTGATTGCTGACTTAAAAGGGTCGTTGTGATGGACATGGAATATTTCTAACAGAGACTTTTCGACGCAGGCTGTTAATGCGCCTTGCTCTTTCTTTTAGCCTTTCCGCGGTGGAATGAGGGGATCGAAAATCGTCTAAGGTCAAATTGGCTTTTCTGTGTTTGCGCACGTCCCCACACACCCCACCTTTCCATGCAGCTGGGACACAACACAACATTCTATTGATTGGGCAAACTCGTACACCAATGATAAGTTCTTCGGTGTGCGTTTTAAATCAATAATTTGATACCTTCCACATTTTATCATTGCCGGTTTTACAGTTGTCGGCCCGCATCGATCGGTTCCTCTGATACTTGAAACATTCTGCTTTCCTTGCTCTGGTTGTCTTGTATTCGTACGCACTTCATAATTCTATCCTTCTGTCTTCTCTTCCTTCCTTTGTGTCCGGTCTTATCCTAGACACATTCCAACTATTATGTGGCTTGTTTCCCTCTGCTGTAGCCTCTCTTACAAGTTCATTTTCTGGTACCCTAGCCGTTTTCATATATGCGATTCTTATCCTCGCTGTATTTGAACTCTTGCTCTCCTCTTACTATATACGATCGACTCTCTCTCATTTCTGCGATTTTGATATTCCGCGATCTATTTTCTTTTCATCTTGTCCTATTAGGCTTTATTCTTTTCTTTGATCACCATCTTCTTTGTATTCTTCTACTCTTGCTTTTATTTCTCCTTATCTTTGCAGTCTCTGTTTCCCCTAATTTAAGAACGTAGGCCTCTGCTACTACGATATTTTGCTGAAGTATACATCCTCCCATCTCTAGCTTTCTAGCGGTGTTCTCGCTGGAGCTCTATGCATTCGTTGAGCAGGAATCACGCATGATCTAGTTACTTCATTTTATTGTTTTTATCAATGCTAATATTACTGCCCAGGAATTCTTGCTTATCACTTCTTCGGTCTTCTCTTCCTGATTTACCTTAGTATTCCAATTGTTTCTATATCCTCTCAAATTAAGATAACAGGTATAGTAAAAGTTCAAGTTTATTCTTAGTGTTTTGCGCGCCTTTGATCTTGGAGTATTTTAGCAGATTTAGTTTGCCATGATTCGGTTTGTCTTCTGCTCCCATCTTGTAATTATGGCTGTTCTTGACCGTAGATATTTACCTCGCATATTTCTCTACTCCTTATAAGCTTTTATTTGGTGATATACTGGTATTTTACACTTTTTACATTCTCATTTATCGTTGGGACGAAATCCTCCCATTGTTCTTCCCTACCTGTCTGTACTCGCACCTCAGCCACTTTGTCCACGTTAATAATTTTGTCTGTTTTTTCTTTACTTTTGTTTCCGTTTTGTCTTCTTTTACCTCCGTTTCCTCGCCCTGCGACGCGTGTTGCCGTTTGTCCAATTTTACTTCACCACACCGCTATGTGACGTACGCGCTTTGCACGCGTCTCCTTCACTTTCACCGAATTTCTATCGCTCAGACTTTTGCAATTTAGCCAGCTAACGCGCTTTTTAGCTTTTCAACTCTTGACCGATAAATTTTCCTGTCTGAACATAACCACGCTTTTTTCCCGCCCACCGTCTTGACCTCGCTCTCCGCCCGCTTCACACTCTAGCATAGAGACCATGGCCAAACTACCTCACGACTATGACCGCGACGTCCAGAGTAATCCCTTCGATCGACTAAAGAGGGTCTCAATGCAAAAACGTCGCTCTAGCTCAGACGATCCTCGCCTGACGGCCGAACGCGCTGGTTGGCCTGAGCATCTAAGGAAAGACGACCCATTCTGGAAGAGCCTTGCGCAGGGTGAAGTAAACCCACCCTCCTACAGTCAGGCCAAATTCTGCGAGGGGTTCAATCTGACCGCTCTGGACTTCTACATCGTTACTAGGCGTCTAATGTCACTGCTGTGGCGGGAGGACTTGTGGTTAAAGAACCTGCAAAAGTCCCATGCTGCAAAAGAGCAACTTGCGACAGTTCGAGAGAAGATGCTGGACCATGTCCTAATGAAGAGGAGCCCTGGAATGACATTGTATTGGAAAGAGCATATGATGCGCGAATGGGTTGTGAAGACAGTGGAGTTTATGAGGGATAATCGAACATTTGAATACCTGGACGCAGATGGGAATGAGCTGGAAAAGCCGAAAATGAGACCATGGCTCCCTGCGCGAATTGAGGTTCAGCCAACTTGGACCTGGGGCCCAGAGGTAAAGAAGCTGAAATATTCTAAAATGAAGTTTCATCCTTTGGCAGACTGCACGATCATTATCCAGGATCTTGTTTTCGAAAAGCCCGAGGTATTCAGAATGGACGAAATTGTCGACAGGAATATCGATCGAGATGGCATTACTATCGAGCATCTTGATTACGATATGCTTTGGGGTCTAGTGAAGGGCGTGTTTGACATTGATGACGAAGACGACTTCAGCACGCTTGCCTACATGAATCCGTACTGGGGGAATGAGGTCTTGCGGATTGAAGACGACCACACTTTGCAGGTGGCAATCAAGGCTCTGCGGTTTCGAGGACAGAAGTCGATAGAATTTTTCGTAAGTCTGCTGACCCTCAAATCATGCGAAACGAATGCTAACTCCTGGGAAGCTCACAAATCTTCCTGTCGAAGCGGACGAAGACAGCGATGAAGAGATGGACGATGCATCTTCCCAAGATGCACAGGATTCGTCTTCCGATGGCTCTCATAAGACTGAGGGGTATTACTCTGATCAAGATATTTAGGCGGTTGATGGTGGCAAGGATTTGAGGGAGTGATGGTGACAAGGTTTTAGCATCGCCATCGCATCCTTGGTAATTATAGTCTTCTTTTTGCATGAGCCCGAATCTCAATCATAAAAAAGGGTGGCTAGGGACGTTGGGGTTCAAGTTCTCGGGCACTTCGAATGTTCACCGGTGACCATTCTCGTTACTAGAGAGCGGTCGCATGCGTTTGATATCGTAACCTTGCACTCTAATACATACCATATAAAATAACTTCGTGCTTGATGTCACTTGTATCTGGAGCAGGTATTGTCGCGAAGCAATCTCGTTTTCACATTGATAAAATTTGAGCAGAATGTGATCCCTGAATCATTGCTCGAAGCTAGCTTTGGTGCGGAGCTAGTTGTCGATAGCTGCCAATGGTAAAAGTTTCGGGATACTAGAGGGCGAGTCGGAGGAGGTGGTGGAGTGGAACCGCCGCAGGGAAGTCATACAGAGTGGAAGAGAACTGCGGTAAGTGTAATTCAGGGACTACTTACTTTTCCTAATTGCATTACTCAAATCCCACACAATCATAGTCATAAAATCATAGTCGTAGGCTTACCGGGAAACGCGAGGCTCATGATAGGTTCGCTCCGGCGTGAATGCATCAGTAAATACTAAGGGTCGAAGCTGCACATAGGCGATGTAGAAAGTGTTTGAAGCGTCCACTTACATTGATGATCATTATCTAGGCTGAGACACTGGATCATGGCATTTCGTAGGCCAGGATCACTCTTGCGCCGCAGTTTGGTCCTCATTTTCACCTGTAAGACGAGGCACCTTCTCCGGTCACGCTATCGGCCGAGGTCTACGGCAGTGTTGCATTTTATTATAAGAGTCTGCGCGACGAAACGATAGGTTCTTTCTTCTCATATTCGTGTAGTTCGAAATGTTGCGGGGGACCATCTTGAGGTCGCGGCGATGGTGACACGCCCTACAGGCTAGGTAAGGACACGCAGGAGGCGCGCGCGGCATGCGAAGAACCGTATAAGATGAATATATTACCACGTTCGTTCGACTTCTCTGCTTATTGTGTAGGGAACATCGCTAAGAAACCGTTAGTCGATGTTGCGATTGGGACGGTTCTTCTGGTTTTTATTATCGATGCGGTGGCGATTCGCGTTGAAAGTTGGTTCCCAGATACGAATAGGCTGGTTGTGCACACAAGAGTGCAGTACGGAGGTATAGGATGCATCGTACCTGCCTAAGTAGGTGGGGCCCTAGCCATAAGGAAGGAACGAGTGGCGCTGATTTCGAGCCAGCCTTCACTTCCATCGTCATACTTCTCAGACTGCATGATTGCGGAAACGTCTTCTCCTCTGTGTTGTAATTAATTCTATTGTACGATGGTGTCGCAACGTCTTCCTGTCCCATTTTCGCAATTCGTCGCTTCGTATGGATCAGACATCGCCACATGGCATTTCGCACCTGCAAATATTCAGCAGAATCAAATTCAAAACGTCGAGCAAGATGTTGAGAATAATAGTTTTGAAGAGTCAAGCCGAGAGGATAGCATATTAATCGACCCGGAAGTGGCGCAAACCTCACGAATGTCCGTAGGACTAAAAGGACGTTACTCAGACGGCACACTCTTCATGTACATCCACGGAATTCCAGTACGTGGTCTTCCGGGAGCAAATGTCATCTTTGCGGATGATCTTATCGCCCTTCTCACCGTCTTTAATCCAAATAAAACGATTCACCTCGAGACCATCGCTTCTTATGACCAGCTTAATATATCACCAGTACCATCTACTACTAGCGCTAATTACGAAATGAGTTCTGGACAACTTATATTTGAAGATTTAGCCCTTGCCCATGCCGATGACTTCAGCGCTCGCCCCGCCCTCGAGAAATTTTTTACATTTACGCGTACTACACTAGATGGAAACCTTATTTATACTACTTGCAGTGAATGCAGTAATATCATAGGTCTTAATAATGGGGATGAAGAAGTACGGATGCATATTGCAGAAAATCACCCCGATATTTCTGAGGATTGTATACTTCATTATTGTAGCGAATGCGACGAAGTACTCTACAACGACGATAGTGCAAATATGCATGCTGGAAGATGTCAAGCCGATCTTCCGCAGGAAATCCCTCGCACCGGTGAAGTTCGATTTCTCTGCTGGTACTCAAACAAGAGAGCAAGGTTAATCGGCAGTACCCTACTTCCGACAATACGGGTTGATCTAGATAACCTAGAAACCTTCACGGTTTTATTTGAGGAGCGCCATAGCGGCACGAAAATTCCAGTCAACGTGAAACTTCCAGACCAGATATCAGTTCTTAGCCTAGTCACGATTGGCTTCCAATGTGGGCAGGATGAAAATCGTCAATCGGCTATCATCCAGACTCTTCTGTCATCTATCGAGGATAACGTCCTTCCAGTATCAGACGCAGTACGGTTAGCCACAAATCTCGGCATTGGAGATGGACTAGAATCTCTTTCGGAGATACATAGTGCTGTTAAGGCTAGCGAATTTTCGCCGATGTTGAATTGCAGCAAATGCCTGAAGTGTATTGGACGGCACGACAGGCTCTATGAAAGGCATGCAAGGTCATGTAATGACAGCACAGAGAAGGAAGTGGATTTTCGCGAATGTACCAAATGTAGATTGTTATTCCTTGATGATCCAAAAGGATGGGAAAAGCATATGGACCAGCACTAGCGTATATACTTCGATCATGTACTTTCTATTTAATTCATCTTCCTCAAGATAAAGACTTAAACCAACAATTTGGTTATCCTTAACTGTATCAATTAATTCCTTGGAATTCGTCTTCGGTGGGGAAGGGACTAGTAATGGGTTTGCGCATCTGTCATTCTTCTAGAATCTGCTTCACCTCACCGATCCTATGTTACATGAGACCTCATCACTCCAATCTCCGGACGCTTTCAAATTGTGCCTCTTGCCACACCACTCTACTACCCGACGACCACGACCACGACCTCGTCACACGTATACCGTATCTTTCGAACGACATCTGCTTCGGAAATCGACCCCGCATATCTCTACAGTCACGATTCTCCAATACCCTCAATATCGACACCTCCCCACCTCTTACAAGCTGTGCTATAGCAGCCGGCAGTCTAGGATAGGGCAATAAGGTCGAAAGCATAAAGGTCAAAGGCACTTAGCATTTCCTATGGCCTCCTCAAACGATCTAAGCGATGTCGTTAGCCCGCTCAGCGGGGGCCCACTCGACAAAGCAGAAGAAGATGTTGTTACGCTTCTTCAACATAGAAGCCGAGAGGGCGTATTCGCGTTTCAAGTAATGGCGCGTTGGGAAGATGAGTTTCCCTTCACTGGTTACAGGCTAGGACGACATATAATCGATGACAAGGGATATAAATTCAGTGGTAAAACACGCTCTACGAAAGACGAGATTAAAGAGCTATATAATTCATTAGGGCAAGATGTTGGCGCACAGCACCCGTGCAAGCCAGATGATACGATGCACGCAGAAGTTAGAACAGATGCCGGGGTAGACTTCAAACTCCTTGCTATGGAGTCATACATACGCACTAAGAAGACACCTATTACTCCAATGTCAGTTGTAGACATCAGCAGAGAGCTTTATGGACTCATAAGTTTCTCAGAAGAAGAGCTTAAGGTATCTGGCGGAAGGGACAGTTTTAGTCCACAGAGAGCAAAGTTCTTCCATGCTCGCAAGGATGCAGTTGCATTAGTCGCACGGGCTATTCTACTTGCAGACTCAAGGGTATGTTTAATTGACCTTAACCTTACTAGCCTAGCTAATACTTTAATAGGTTACAAAAGCCGTGCCAGTTCGCTTCAACCAGCCTTACGCGAGACCCTCATACATACCACTTAACACTCCGACTACTATTAATATTGCTCATCCGGAGCATTTCGCGCTTTGGATCGAGATTGATAATCAAAAGTCAATGTTAGTCCCGGTAGCTATGAACTTGCTAGGCTGCCGCCCACACCCATTTGAAGAAGATCGCACGGATCAACACAGACGGGAGCTGGAGAAGCTGTGTTGGCAATGGGATGCCTATACGGAAGCCCCGCTACAAGAGTATCTTACCGGCATGCCACTCATCAATATTTCCGATGCCGTTTTACTTATTCCCCCTCATATCACCAGCCGCCAAAAGATTGCTGGTCGAGATTCGACCACGTTCCTTCCGCGTGTTTACGCCAACACGTGGCTCGTAAACCCTAACCTTCAGCCTGGCGACGTAATTGCCCCATACTATGAAGGCTTGTCTACTGTGATTTCTGAATTGCGATCGCACGGTAAAGGCTATGAACGGGTTACGAACACGCAGGCTCTTATAGATTGCCTTTTACGACATGCATGCTACGTTGAATGGGATCAAGAGCCACAAGACCCTTTTTACATAGTCGAAGTCGACAGTTTTCTTAAGGGGCCTAAGACCTCTCATGTCAGCTCGTCGGTTACATCTGAGCAGCTTGTTGATGGCCAGGTATCTTGTACCATGTACTATGATTGTATAGACAAGGTCGCTACAAACGATTCTGGGACAGGTCTTTGCGAAAACCATCTACAACGCTTGTCAAAGCTACTTCAAGAAGGAGCCCCTTTGACTAGTTCATCGAGACTACCATACTCGGCGCAAAAGGCAGATGATATCAAATGGCAGCCGATTAAATTGATAGCCGATTTCGACAAGGCCCGATCGCGACTACAGAAACTGCAGACAGCAGCAAAGCAGTACGCCGCAGAGGATATCTTCTTTGTTGATTTTGAAGGGTATGTTGGCACTAATGCTGGCGACTGCCCCTTTCCGTTAAAAATTGGAATTGTCAACCTAGCAAATCAACAACATCGGCTAGAGACAGCTATCAAGTATGCGGATTTTGCAAACGTCAGCGATATGGCTCAAGCTATCGTCGATGCAGAGGTCCTCCCCAGTTTTCGGACGTTCGAACGTATCAATAGCAATCTAAGGAAGCACCACGGGGGCAAAACAGTTACTGGGATGTCCTTCCAAGACATCAAAAAGGAATTAGCGAAAATAGGCTTTGTCGAGGATAAAGCTCTTGTTGTCTGCTGGTGTGCGGCCTATTTTGATACGACATGTCTGGGAAGAATTCTCCGTGGGGCAGAGGACTTCAAAGTATCGGAGGGTTCAATCCAATGGACTTTTGAGCACCTGGACCTAGGCTATTACTTTCGTTACTACACCAACCACGCGTCAGTATCCCTCTCGGAGGTGTTCTCAACGTACTTCACCCCGCAAAATAGTCTATGGCATACTCCCTTATATGATGCCCAAGGTGTAAAAGCGCTGTGGCCCATTGCTCTTGATGGAGGGGCTCAACTCTTAGCAGAGCTCGAAAAGACAACTGGAGACACGGAGTCAGACGATGAATTCACCGAGTGAACAGATATCTTAACGTCGATGCTGCATCAGCAGTTATAAGTAGATCAAAATCAATGAATTTATGGCAATACCAATAGCTTTCAAGGAATGATGTTTGATCGGTGCTTAGCTCTAGGCTATATGTTGATTTCGATGAGGATGGAGATATTATACGCGACTACCCATCCAATACTAGGTTCAACCTAAAAGATCTTCACTTCTATGCGGCTAGGGAGCGGGTTACTGTTGAGATTGTAAAGAGAGGTCTCTACGATTGCGATTGGAAGAGTGTTGCTGTCAAGATACATCTTTTCGAAATGTTTAACATCTTAAGAAGCCGACTAAACTTCTTAGGAAAAGAATTTTCAGTTTTAGCTTATTGGTGGGAGAAGGTGTTTGCGTAGTTCGTGCGTACTACGCGAGTCTAGATGAGAGATGATAGGCTTGATGTCGATGAGGATGGCGATATTATAGGCGACTTCCTATCCTCTGCTGCTTGGACCTGGGGCCCGTTCAGGAAGGCACCTGTGTTCAATAGCTTCTACCAGTTCTGAATCTCAACATTCATATGAGATGCACGCGCCTTGCCGAGATTTCGTCTACTTTGGAAGGATTTACATGCTTTGTGCCGGTCAAAGACGTCACAACTCGAGGAAGATGCGAAGTTAGCCCTATTAATATTGAGGTTAGCGAGATCGGCTTTCTCGCGTTCAAGGATTCTCTTCGTGCAAGAGAGAGTACTCGGGCTATCGTGAACTGGAGATCTTGAAAGCGTCATGAGCGAGGCTGCGATCATTAATCGAATCGCAAACGCTATAGTTGGATCTAAATATACGGTTGATGTACACATGTCAAACTGCGTTGAATGTCGCTGCTAAGGCCTCGACGATCTTTAATTGATAGGGCCTAGGAAAAGTTCATCAGCTTGAGAGAGAGGTCGGCTAACGTGCAGCGGCGCGGCAATGTACCTCACAGCCTCCAAATCACGTTTCGAGATCCTTAGTACCCTTCTACTCAAGACATAAGATGAAATGTACGTGTATAGATATATAGAGCCTAGTTTGATGGCTTCTAGTCGCCAGGGTTATAAATCTTATTAGCTATGCCCGCACTTCCCATTCACCCTATGTAGTGCTCTATGCTCCTTTGCATGGCATTAGTTGCCGTCTCAATCAAGCCCGTGAGCAGCGTCTTTCTAGCCTTGTCTTTCGTCACTTTGGTGAAGTTGTTGAAGAATGCATCGTTGATTTTAACTTTTGCAACCCCACGCTCGATGCATTCTTTCAGCGGCGTTGTACGTTCAAGACAAAATGTGATCAAGCAGCTACAGTGGTGAACGCGCGGCTATGGATGGTGACGGGGCGCGCAGGTGCTTGTGTAGGAAGCAGTGGAGGTGGAAGAGGGCTAACGGTATAACTAAGAGCGAATTCTTCGGTCAGGTCTGTGTTGCCGGTTGGGTTCGCCGTTCGATTCGCTCGTCGCAATGCGGGGGAGAGCGTGCGCTGCCTCTCGTCATATTTGTCGAGTTTGTTACCGTTGGTGGTCGACACGAGTTGTCGAAGATGGAGGGTCTGTTTGATCACAGTGCAGTAGATTGAAAGGCCACGCATTGGGCTAAAGAACTCGAAGGTTGCGGAGTGTTTCGTTGTACCCGCGAGTGGTGGTAGCGAGCGAAGCGTTTCATTCTTCCGCTGCTTTTGGGTTGCCTCGAAGTGCTCAAAGAAAGTTGTTCCTCGCTAATGGAATCAGTGGAATTTCATGTTCTATCAATCAGCCGAGTTACGCTTTAACAACCGTTTAAAGATACCCAGTCTTTTATTATGATACCTACACTGACATCAAGTTTCTGCCGGCTGCATAGCGCGCGGGCTAACAGTTGACCCGCCCACCCGACCACCGAAAGTCCAATAGTGCAGTAGTCACATGACATTCGGGTGTGCGGTTGAATTGCCAACCCGTATGCGGTTCAATTGTCCATCCGCGTGCATAGCTAATTCTACGCGAAAGCGTGCAGATTTGTGGGGATAAAGTCGGAGATATAGCATGTTTCTCCAATCGGTTCTCACCCGCATGGCAAGGTTCCCCATCTTTAATATACACGGAACAACCATCACGATTGTTCAGAATTCGTTCCACCAAGCGCATTCAAACAGCTAACGAGGGTCAACTTGCGCTGATTGAGAGCCATGGACAAGTTTCAATGATGGACGGGCGCCGGGGAATTGCAGGATCTGGACGATGAATGATGTAGCATAAAGTTATTCTTAATATAAATCAGGGCCTACTTTTATCAATGCTCGCCGTCATCTTTTGAGCCCATTGACGGAGACTTCCGCCATTTCTCACTTCAAATCACACAGGATGCGTTTTCTTGCTGTCAGTGCAGCCCTGCTGCTGACTACTGCCTCAGCAAGTCTTCACGACAAACGCGCAACAACACTTATCCCTAGAACAATCTTTGACAGCACTGCAAGTCTTGAGCAATACTTCACCTACAGCTACCCTTGGGGCGGAACAACACACAATGGTATATCTCCAAGTCCCCCCTTCTGTTGCCCACTACTAACTTGGCAATTTCTCGTCCTAGGCGGCGCACGCATGGACAAAGCGCATGTCGCAATTTCAAGTCCCGGCGTTCTGACTATCACGGCAGAACCTGTCAAAGGTCAGCCGCCTGCGACACATGGAGGGAAGCAGATCCCTATCAATTATCTCAGTGGAGCCGTTGGTGCAAAACAGCACTTCACGGTGCCCAAAGGCGGCGGTCTCGTCTTCAGTGCGTCACTCCAAGCAACTACCACCAAAGGCACATGGCCGGCTTTCTGGCTTACAGCCGTCTCCGGCTGGCCACCTGAAGTCGACATGGCAGAATGGAAAGGTAGTGGGAAAATTAGTTTTAATACTTTCAATACGTCGTCGTCGGCGCAAACCAAAGACATCACGTACCCAAATCCCGAGGCTTGGCATGATATCAAGTGTCAGTTAAGGGATAATGGTGGAGGTGTAGTGCAAGTGAAGTATTGGATGGATGGTGTGGAAGTTACGACGCACTATGGAAGGGACTATGTTGGGAAGGAATTATACCTGTAAGTTAAGACTTGTTTAGGATTTGGAGTTGTGAGTATAATGACGAAGGGCTAATGTGTGGCTGTAGCGTGATCAATCTGCAGATGGAAGGGAGTAGCGGGACGCCAGGGCCTACCAAGAGTGAGTCTCAGTTGTATTTCATTAGGGATTTCAATAATCGTAACTTAGATACGACGTACTCGATCCGCAACTTGGAGGTAACGACTCTTCAGTAAAATGGCGACCTATGAAAAGATTCCACTTCCACCAAGTGTATTTGATCCTGTAGCTTACTGTGATGGGAATTATTACAATATAAATGCAAATTCTCATTCTAAGCCACGTCAAATACGCTGTCGATATAACGACCTACTTGTGCTTCTGGGCAAAGGTCCGCTGTTGCCCTAAATCCCACCCGGATTTGAACACGCAAGCGAGGGCATCGTGCGGGGGACGCAGTCATCCAATTCCAAAGCAGCAGCAACAACTAACCACTCACAGCGCAGGAGCCTGAATCATGTCAAACTTCTGTTAGAAATCCAGGGTTATCTGTGTGGAGACCAAATTTGGCGTAAGCTGACAGACCGCGGCTATACCACATTCAGTAATTGCTGAATAGGCTTGGACGCAAATCGGCAGTCGTTGCGCCGTGGGATCAGTGAACGGTGAGCCTAAGGCGTTCCAACCCTACTGCCCCTTGTATGTTTTGACGTCTACTAGCTGCGCTATATAAAGGGCACGTGTTGTGTATACTGAAGTAGAAGTATGACTGGTACCTGACTCTCAACTACAATTTGCAGCAAAACACTCGTAGTTACTATACACTTGCATTCATTTTTTCCATAATGACAATTGATTCGTCAAAATGGAAAGATTTCAGCAAGATGGATCCGGAACTAGGGGCGGTATGCAGAACACAAACCTTCTACCATGTTGCGTAGCTTACAAGTTCAAGCTTCTACCACATCTTCCTCCAATGAAGTCTTTCGCAGACTATAAGGATGCAACCGAGCTACGCCAGTCTAATGTGGAGCAGTTCGGCCAGTTGATTGCGTCTGGTATCATCAAGCTTCCAGATTGGACTGGTTTCCACAAGGCGGATGTTCAGATCCCAACGCGCGATGGAGAGTCGCTCCGTGCTGTCGTGTATCGCCCCGAATCCTCTGAGCCAGGGCCGTTGTTTGTATACTTTCATGGAGGAGGATGGACCTTCGGGATGCCGGAATATGGCGAGGCTTGGGCAGAGAAGTTTGTGAAAGAATTGGATTTCACGGTTTTGAGCGTGGGTTATCGGTTGTCTCCCGAGCATGTGTTTCCAGCGGCGGCGCATGACAGTTGGGATGCAGTGAAATGGGTATGTACTCCAATATTGATTGGCGGTGAACGGAGTTGACGAAAAGTTCAGTGTGCAGAAAATGCGTCGACCATAGGCGCAGATCCTTCCAAAGGCTTTATCCTAGGAGGTATGTCGGCTGGTGCAAATTTGGCGGTTGTGGCAGCTCACGAATCGGTTGACGCAAACCTATCACCTCCTGTCACTGGAGTTGTCGTCACGTCTGCGTGTCTTTGCCATCACGATGCGCTTCCTGAGAAGTACAAGGAGCATGTATCAAGCTGGGAGGAGCACAAAAACGGCTTGGTGCTGGATCGCCGCGGCATGACCTGGCTCTATGATAACTACAAGCCCGACCCATCATCGCCGTTGGCCAGCCCCCTACTGTGGTCGAGCCATAAGAAGCAGCCGCCGACATATCTCCAGGTAATGGGGTACGAACTGAATGCAACTTGTGGTGAAGCCAGAAACTGACAGAAACATAGTATGGACCCAATGCGAGATGAAGCGCTGATATACGAACGCCTTTTGCACGGGGAAGGCGTACCTACTAAGCTCGAGGTTTTTGCAGGGATCCCTCACGGAGGCCCGGAGTTCTTTCCCATGCTGTCAGTCGCCGGGAAGTCGCTGAACGAGGTGAAGGCTGGTGTGCAATGGGTGTTAAGTCAAAAGGCTTGAACGGAAAAGGTTGATGAGGACACAGCTTGAATGGGAGGGGGCACGAACGGTATGCGTGTGTGTGAAATTGCGTATCGATCGCGATTTCTCGGCATCTCATCACACAGCCTACATTTACCCAACCATACCAGCCCAAACCACCATCTTCCCTTAAGACCTTTATAGCCGTTAAACAGTAGAACTAGAAGAATGATAAACCCTGCACAGTCATTTGGCAATCGCAAACACACCCAATTAGTTCTAAGTGCTTCCATAACCCGGCGGATTCCAGACAGTACTAGGTCCAAAAGCTGGTAACCAGCTGCCTACAATGCTGCCAAATCTCTTTGCAAAAGGATGCGCCAGAACGCCCGTGGTCGCGTTGAAAAATTTGACTCCCCAATCAGTTTGTGGATTGGCGATTTGTGGCGCTCCAGGGACAAGCCTTTGCGCCTTATCGACGTATGTTCTCGTGACTGTCTCGTATTGCGAGAGGGCATGTGGAATATCGGTAGGTGATTTGGAGATTTCACCAGCGAGGACGTAAGCGCCGATTATAGCCGCGCCAGTGCCCTAATAGATGTGTTAGTGTGTAAAAGGTGCAGAGACTGGGAGGAATATAGGGCCGAGCATAGCTTACTACGCCAGAGATTGGACTGGGACAATATGCTGCATCGCCAACTAAAACTACATGTCCCTTCACCCAAGTGTCCATCTTGACTTGCGCGATTTGCTGCATGTAGTAATCATCCGCCTTCTTCATTTCCCTCAGTACCCTCTCCGTCTGCCATCCTGCTCCTCGGAACTCCTCCTCAAACCATGCCTCCTGCTGCTCGCGGGTGCCTTCTTTCAATAACGCGTCAATTGTCTCGAAACGCGAAAGATCACCATCCGTCACAGCAATATACGCACGTGTCGTGCCGTATTGATCGGGGCGTAGGAGAAACAGCCGACCCTTGGGTGCGTTGTACCATTGCGCGAACTTGGTATCTTCTTCTGTTCGTGGCATGGTGAAGAGTGCCGAATATTGGCCCAGACGATACAAATAGTCGTCGTTTTTGGGGCCGTGACCGAAGACAAGTCTTCGTGTGCGCGACATCATGCCATCTGCCCCGACGACGAGATCGAATTCCGATTTGGGGAGAGTATTTTTGAACGTGACTTCTACTTTACCGCTGTTCTTCTCTTCCACGGTAGTGATCATCTCGTCGAAGACGTACTTGATGCCCTCAAGATCTTTCGTCTCGTCATACAATATTTTGGCCATATCCCCTCGCAGGATCTCGAATTCCGATGTCACTATTCACTATGAGTTTGAATGATACGATATGATGAACGCAAACTCACTGCTCTGCTGCTCCACATTTCCGCTCACCGGAAACGTGGCCTTCCTCTTCCCATCGAGATACACAAATTCCATACCCACCTCCGTTGTCGTCTTCTCTCTGACTTTGCCTAACAATCCCATGCGCTCTACGATTGGCACTGAAGCTGACCGCAAGTCGATTGCATGACCACCCAGTCGCGGCTCTGGGCTTCGTTCTAGGATGGTAATTTGAGAAGAAGGCAGAAATTCGTGTAACCAAAACGCGAGACAGGGACCGGCGATGCCAGAGCCTGAGATGAGAACGTTGAGCGAGGGTGTAGCAGTAGACATTGTGGACACTCTGATATGATAAAGGATCCGGTAGGCCAGCTATATTGTGGAGATGATGAAAACACTACAATATGAAGTGAGTTTCGTAAACGAACCTTTGTACTTATTTTTTCATGTCCTGTGGCCCATAGCTAACCTCTATTGGTACTTGTAACATCTCAGGCTTCCAGAATACCATGAAGCTGCCTCAGATCGATGCAGAGTATGTACAGGGACCGATGACGTCATGTATATGCGTTGAGCATCAGTTGGCGCCGTGTTAATCTTGCTGTACGGATAAAGCTGTTGTACGGAGCTAAAGACTGCTGGAGTGATTGGCTACTTGAATAGGTGGGACTAAAAAGTCGGAGCCTGGCTTTGAATGTTGCGACCGACCGCAGTCTCGGACTATACGAACACCACGAAGTAGCTCGTGATTAGTGCATATGAGGTGCTAGGACCGAATTTTAGCGTGTTATCCTATCCCATAAGAATAAGGAATCCATATGCTGCATCCTGGTCAGTAATGGGAAGAGGGCTGAGATGGTACAGATGTATGGGTGTGTCCTCCAGCAGTGGTACACCACAAAAGTACAATCTAGGATAAAATGCGACTCTACGACGAAGATATACAAATGCTATTGCAATGACAGAGATCTCGAGAATCGAGAGCAGAGCAATAGCAGGGTGATGGGCGCTACAGCAGCCGGTTTCACGTACGAGGGGAAATCGACATGGGTAGTGAAAACACGACGAATGAATCACGGTAGCTAGAGACCAGCCAGGCTACTACATAATTCAATCGTCGTGGTTTTACTGTCCATGCTAATTTCCCCCTGGTAATGACAACCTGCTGTACTGACTGTGAATAACGTCGCGTAAATGGCGCATGCTGCGTGAGGATAGAAGCTTAGTCATCCGCGCGATATCGGTTTCTCTTATCAATGTCGCGAGTCGTGTCGATATAGACACCTACTTGAAGACGGGAAGCAGGTAGCCGTCAGAATGGAGGGGCTGCAACACCCGTACGCTTCCTGCTCGACACCAAGTTCCGATTCTAAGAAGGACGAATCACGTTCAAGGCTTGCACCATGACAGAACCTTTCCTCCTTAAAGCATCAGAAGCGCAGACCAAGTTCAACGATGGCTCCTTAACAGTCGAAGAATACGCCCAATCCCTACTCTCACGCATCAAAACGCGCGATTCTGCGGTTCATGCATGGGCATACCTCAACCCGAAACTTGTCCTTCAACGCGCACGCGAACTTGACCAAATACCGCCTGCAAAGAGAGGACCACTCCATGGTGTGGCAGTAGGAGTCAAAGATGTGATCCTCACGAAAGACATGCCGACGCAGCACAACTCTCCAATCTACGAAGGCGATGCACCTAAAATTGACGCAGCGAGCGTTGCGGTTCTTAGGGCAAATGGAGCGTTGATCTTTGGTGTGTTTGGTATACTGTGGGAATAGAGCTCATGCTAATGATGAATAGGTAAAACTACAACCACCGAGTTCGCAGCGACCTCCGTCGGCCCATCACACAAGGGACCTAAGAGCGCAAATCCGCATGATCCTTCCCGCACACCTGGCGGCTCGTCATCAGGCTCAGGGGCAGCAGTGGGTGACCTCCAAGTCCCCATTGGCCTAGGAACACAAACAGTGGGGAGCACAATAAGGCCAGGGTCATTCAATGGCATCTACGCTATGAAGCCGACTTGGAATTCGATTTCACGCGAAGGGCAAAAGCTATACTCGTTAATCTTCGACACGCTGGGTCTGTATGCAAGAAGTGTAGACGATCTCAAGCTACTTCTCGATGCATTCCAGCTTGTGGACGATGAACCCGAAGAGAAGTTCGAGATCGAGGGTGCGAGATTCGCATTGCTGACACTCCCTACGCCAGAATGGCCCGAACCTGGCCCAGGCACCACGGCCGCTCTCAAGAAAGGCGCCGAGCTTCTCCGCTCACACGGTGCACACGTTGAAGAAATTACACTAGGCGATGAGTTTCGACCCATGTACAAATATCATCTTCAAGTTCTCTCTGGCGACGGACGTATCGCTTTTTTGCCGGACTATTTCGTCGCGAAAGACAAGCTGCACTCGTCCCTGGTCGATCACGTGGAAAATCGCGATAAGCATACACACAAAGACCAACTCAAGGCTTTCGACGAGCTCGCAGCCATGAGGCCAAAGCTAGACGCACTAGCGGACAGGTACGCTGCAATCATTGCACCAAGTGCGATTGATGAAGCACCTGTTGGGCAGGAGAATACAGGAGATGCTGCTTTTTGTGGGCCTTGGACTGCAATGCACATGCCGGTTGTCAATATACCAGGCTTCCAGGGCGAAAACGGGATGCCGGTAGGGCTAAGTGTTGTGAGTAGTCGGTATAGAGATCAGCATCTACTAAGAGTATGTAGAGAGGTTGGAAAGATCTTTGAGGCAGACGGTGGGTGGCAGAGGGAGCTGTAAGGCCATCCTAGAATTCGGAGTCATTCAATGCGACTCGACAGTACATCAGAGAACACCTCGATTGATATTCCGCGAAATGATTGCCCCCGAGCTGAGTAATTGTAGTAGTAGCCAAAGTACCCGATAAACTAATTCCGTAGGCTACCATCACAGAGCGGGGTTTACCCCACACCTTGATCTCGCTGCATAACACCACTAAAAGTCATCGTGACAGAGAGTCAGGCATCAAAATGCTAGGTTCCGAAAGTCGTTCCGCAGATTATATATCTCTCAATTACCCTTTTCTGTTTCACATGCAATTGGCTTCACTTCGTATTCTTGATTGAGCTCTCTATCATCCTCAAGAAACGCGTCACGTGTTGTAGCTTCCATTGCTATGGCTTCCAATAAACTCACTCTCAAGCAACCTCAAGGTCGTGAACTCCTCGGTGGGGACCTTCTCGCGCAATGTCTGCACCAACTTGGTGTTCGTACCATATTCGGTCTACATGGCGGCCACCTCGACGCTTTCCTCATGGGATGTACGGATATGGACATGGAGCTCATCGATACGCGACATGAGACAGTCGCTGTGCAAGCCGCAGAGGGATATGCGAAAGTCAGTGGAAAGACAGGATGCTGTTTTGTGACTGCCAACAGTGGGTATGTCAGTTGTGCAGCTGAAGCAACTATTTGAAAATCCAAACATGAGTATAATCGAAATGGTGCTGACAAGTATTACAGCTTCTGTAATGGACTCCCGGGACTTGCGACTGCATTTGCGGACCGCTCACCAATACTTTGTGTGACGAGCTCTCCACCACTTAGGGACGCGGAAACGAATGCACTTCAGGGCTTTCATGACCAAGTCGTTCTGGCAAAGCCCGTCACGAAGTTCGCTCACAGAATAACCACGGTTCTAGAAATTCCACGAATTGTGAGCCTCGCATGGAGAGCGACTAGCTCTGGTGCGCCTGGTCCAGTGCTTTTGGATTTCCCAATCGACGTGCTGTTTACACCTGTCGACGAAGTCGAGAGAGTCGCGTGGGGGAACATCACAGGACCCCCTTTTACTCTCCCTGGCCCAGATCCGAATGCTATCAAGGAATTGGCGGGCTTGATCAAAACGGCGAAGAGACCTGCTATTATAGTAGGAACGGGTGCGCGAAGTGTAAGGTCACCCCATAACCCCTTCATGACCTTTTGATGAACGACTTCTTACGGGTGTAGGCTGTTGACGAAATCACAACCTTGGCTAGTACAGTTAGTCTCCCTATCTTTCATAGTCCTAAATTTAGTACTGGTATTCCTGTAACCCATCCTTTCCACGCTGGATCCGCATTACAACTTGGCATCCTCGGCGCTACTAAGAAGCCCCATCCCGATCTCATAATCCTACTGGGTGCTCGAACAGGCTTCCTCTTAGGTGGAAGAGGAGGAGCAGTCGTTCCCACCTCAAATTGCAAAATCGTCCAGATTGATGTGGACGGAAGTGAGATCGGACGCTCAGAGCATGTCGACCTTGGAATTGTATCCGACATCAAACTCGCCATTGCCGCTCTGAATAGCGAAGTCCAAGATGCAGAGAAGTTCCAAGTCCCAGAATCCTGGATCCGAACAGCGCTTGGCCTAAAATCCTGGCGCGCACCACATAATGAATCTGAGCCGAAGATCGATGAGAAGAACGGGCACTTGCACCCCTACCACGCAGTCAAGACACTCTATCACTATACTCCCAAGGGTAGTGTTATATGTATCGACGGCGGCGAAGCAGGAGGTTGGGCATTGCAACTCCTCCCCGAAGCTTCCGCGTCCCTGTCCATGGTAACAACGGGCTACTTAGGCTTCCTAGGTAATGGATGGGGATACTCATTAGGCGCTGCAGTAGCCGATCGAAGCAAATTGGTGGTCAACATCCAGGGTGACGGATCGGCCGGATTCCATCTAGCGGAGCTGGATACGTACAAGAAGTTCAACCTGCGGATCTTGACAGTGATCGTCAATAATAGTGCCTGGGGTATGTCACAGGCGGGCCAAGAGATGATATATGGACACCTCACGTCAGCCAAACCGGCGTCAGCACTCCGCCCAGAAACTCGCTACGATATCATTGCGCAAGGTTTCGGTATGCCAGGCCTCCTTATCGACGCCACACTTTCGCTTCCTGAGAGCCCGTTGGATGAACGTCGCAAGTCTTGGCTTGACTTAGGTCCAAAAGGTGAAGAAAAGTGGAAGAAGTGCTTGGATGGATTGGGTATGGCGGTTGATGAAATTGTGCACAGTGAAGGGCCGGGATTGATTGATCTGAGGGTTAGTCCTCACCCATACCAGGATAGCACGAAGGCTATGGTAGGCGCGACACAGGATCCGGACGTCATTGTTGTGCCGTATTACGACAATCTGCCTAGGCCTTATTACAAGACCAAGGTGAACGGCTCAACTTGACTGGACCTTAGTCCATGACTAAGAAGGGGGGAATTTGCTTTCTATAATCTTCAATATCATTGAATTCATTAAACATTGCGTCCGACATTGACCTCATGATATGTATTCCCAAGCCCTGGTGTATATCCCTGAATGCCTTCGCTGTGTGACATTTATCTAAACCTGTAACCTGAAGAGGACGTACTAGAGGTCACATTTGAGCAAAAGAATGAATTTGGAGACTTTGTCCGGCTTTTGGTCAAAAGGCTACCTGCACCTTCCCGTCGGCTGTTACCATCAGTGCATCCTTCGCCTACCACCTGCTTTCCAGAGTAAACGCATGTTCGTGTAGCTTTGAGGAAATGAGGGAATGGACAGAGTGAAAGGCCTGCGCATTTGTGCATCTTCTGCTGATAATCTCCCGTACCGCCAACACACACAGTCTCGTCATACAACTTCCACACAGGCATATATAGCTTGTATACTTTCAAGTATCGATATATTAGTCAACACAGCCCCACGACTGCCTCTGCAAACAGCATGGCTGTAAGTTCCCATTTGTCTTCTCATAAGAACTACACCCTGGCACCTACATCACGCAATTCTAAACTACTTCTAGCTCACTCGCGCCCAAACCGCCGGCATCATAGCCACACTCTTCATCATCATCCTTACCCTCGTGGCCGGCATCATCATCTACCGCAACCGCAACCGCGCTCCTGACGAGCCACCAGACGATGCCGAAGCCCGCGCTGACCCAGAAGAACATCTACCGGGTCCTACTAACAGTGATGCCCGCAGAACGAACCCACGGACATTCTATGACTGGGTACGCTCCGACAACACTCCCTATCTTCGCTCGTCAAGCATTACTAAATCGCAGCCGCAACAGCAGGGCCATGATCGCTACCCCTCTCTGGAAAACGGCCCAGGCCCTATCATCCACTCACGGCACACTGTTACCATTTGCTCGACGGTGCCCACTGCTGCGCCGAGCTTACAGCGCTCTGCAACTGGAGACTCAACAAAGGCGTCGAGTCTGCGACAGGCAGTGCTAGGTATTGGGAGCTTGAAGGAACAAGGTGAGCGTAAGAAAGAGAGGAAAGAAGAGAAAGAAGTTCGTCCGAGGGGATATTCTGGGGCATGGCCGTGATGATATATTGACAAGGTTCGATGCAAGGAGCTGGAGAGGTTTGAGGAGGTTTGTGGAGGTCATTGAAATGGCTCTCGTCTCAAAGGACTAATTTGCCCAGCTCGGATAAGGATGTGCAAAACATCGAGACGCCAGACACGCAAATTGGATAAAATTATGAGTTATCGGAGTACTACGAAGCACAAAACTGATATGAGTGCCACCTCCACCTCACATATAGCAATTGGAAGTCGAAAGAAAAGTGCACTTACCTGTTGAGTGAGTCTACCTTATGCTGCATCACACGCATCACCTTGATCACCGAGATAACATCACGTCGGTTAGGGGAAGGGGAAATGGCAATCAAGCCTCGTCTTTGCACCGTGCGGCGCTCAGACTTAGCGACACCTAGTGGGGAGAGAATCTTTTCATTGACTCCTGATCATCATGCCGCCGTATATAGCCATAAAACCATGCCATAGTCGTGGCAGAACCCCATTCCCAGATGACACCATGTTTTCAGTAAATCCAGAAGGGAAGGAAGACCAGACCGTACGCTTATGAGCGGTTCTGGTTGCGGTCGTTGAAGCGGCGGGGGCCACGCTCGACAACCTGCTGTTGAGAGACGGCGATGACGTTGGTGGGGATGTTGTCGAACTACGTACTGTCAGCGGGATGATAAGAATGTCTGAGGTGATGCATTAACGTACGCCCAAGCTCTTGAGCAAGTCCTTGGTCTCCTGGTCTACGTCGAGCGAACCAGACTCGCTGTTCTGAGTGAAGTCGAGAGCTGAGATCTCGGGAACGTATTGATCCTTGCGTTCACGCTCCTCTTCTTGAAGCTTGAAGGAGATACCACGGACAGGACCACGCTGAATACGCTTCATCCTGCACAAAGTTAGTCGCTGTGAACCGGACGACTGATGATATAGAGAGCGAGCGTCAGACGTCCAAGGGGAGGGCCAGGTCGCCGGCCTGCCGAGCGAGCAATGCAAGATGGCAAGACTGGTATAGAGACAAACTCCTAACCCTTTCTTTTCCCTCAATCGCCTTCTTTATCGCAGCTCTGTCTTGACCCTAATTCGCTGTGGGATGCAACGTACAAATGAGTGGTGTATCCGGCAATCTTGTTCCGCAGACGCTTGGAGGCAATAATGGCAATCTAGTCCAACGCATTAGTCTTCCCTTACTAGAGTCGCATCGGGCGTATGTGTCCTACCTCATCGCAGATCCTCTTGTTGGTCTCGAAGTCGAGCGACAGCTTGGGGTAGTACCGCTCAATGATGACCTTGGCGGACTTCTTGACGGTCTTTGTTCGAACGCGACCCATGTTGGCGACTTTTTGTGAGCTCGGAAAAAGGTCGAGGAGGGAAGGGCGGTGGCTGTCGAGTTAGTTCGTTGTCGCTGAGGAGAGAAAAGCTGGGTGTTTGCGATATTGCTCGGCTAGGTGTGTGGGTTGGTCTGTGCACGATGCTAGTATAGAGGAGGCTTAGCGCATCATTTGCCCTTCAGCGAACCCGAGATTTCCAATGATCGAACGGCGAATTGAAGTAAAAGTGATTTGCGTACTATCTGGTATCTCTCGCTCGCTAATATATTGACTAGGGACCAACACTGTGAAAAAGACATGCACCGTAATCGCTCGCTAAACAACTGTACAAATTTCATGACCAAGTGATCCATGTTCACCCCTTTTCCTCTTATCAATCTAATGACCACCACCCTCTGAAGCTCCAGCTTCGCCTGCAGCGCCGTGACCGGCAGGATTCGGGAAGTAGAACGCACATATGGCTATGATGATGTACGTCATTACGCACAGGACGCCTTCGAGGTAATTAGACTTTCGGTCGCGTAGGAAAGAGCCGACCGCAAGAACCGCCAGAACCAGCGCCACAGCATCGAACATGGCAAAGTTGTAGTCCATACCAACGCCGATGCCCCAACCAACGAGGACAACAAGGGGAGCATTGAGCATGGCAGTTTGGATGGAAGCACCCAAAACGTGGGCGAGGGCCATGTTGATCTGGTTGTCGTAGGCTTCGTCAATGGCGAGGAGATGCTCAGCGATCTTCTCGACAAGTGGGACGAGAATGAGACCAATGAATGCATCACTGACGCCTCGCTCAACGATAGCCGGAATCTCAAGCACAAGGAAGATGGCAATCAAAGAGACACAGGCCAGAGACAAGACAAGGGCAACAACGACTTCGGTTAAAGTGAGCTTTGGCTTTGCCAGTTCCTCGTGGCGGTCCTTGTCCTTGTGATCATCTGTTTCGTAGATCTCATGGAACAGGCCGTCATGCGAGATTGTCTGGTAAGCAACGTAAATTAGATACCCAACAAGCGAGATGATGGCCACACCGCGTGATATCTTGAGGGTATTGTACGTAACCAGGGCGGAGTCGGCAGCATAGTCGGGGTTGTTGTACAGGTACTTGTAGAAGACTGCTGGAAGGACCAAAGCCACTGAGCGTGTTAGCATAGTCCGATACCGCAACTACGGAGGACAACGTACTGGAGGCGACAAGCATTAAGCCACTGCCGTTCTCCGAGACGGCGGAATGGAACTCCTGAGTATCATGCTTGATGCCACCAGCCACGAAGCATGATCCCAGGCAAAGCAATATGTTGGCCAGGATCGATCCTAAGATAGCAGCCTTGATGACAATGACATTCGAGTCTCCAGTAGACGTCTTGAGTAGCACCATGAACAGAATGATCTCCACAACAGAGCCAAATGTGGTTTCAAGGACAACAGCGAAGGCTTTCTGGGGCATCTTGCGCGAGAGCTCCTGCCCGGCGAAGCCCAACATGTTGGCTGCGGGTATCATGGCGATGTAGTTGGTAATGAAGATTGCGAGGTGCCATTCTGGGCGCGCGAAGTGCTACGTATACCGTGTCAGCATGGATGTCGTTCGTGTGATGCTATGGTGTCACCATACCAGCGCAATGGCAACAGGGACCACTGGCCATAAGAGGTTGACCAACATAGAGAGCGTGCTGCTGCTCCTGCCGCAGATGACGAGAAACTTGATTGGGTTGAAGCCTCTCCTGCCACTCTCGCCCTCCGGGTGGATGCCCTTTGTTACTCGATGTCCATTGTGGTTGTATTGCGGCAGAGACGAGCGGCGTCTGTCGCGTCGAGCGACCGAGGCGTGTGGGGGAACGGTGCGTGCCGTCTTCTCAGACGTGTACTCTCGCGATGTCCTTCCATTGGTGTAGTCTCGTGAAGCTCTGCCGTTGGGATACTCCCTTGATGTTCGTGAGCGTGCCATGGCTGCTGTGTGCGTGAGTAGTGCTGGAGGGGTCGATTCGAGGTGGTCAGCAGCTATATAAGGGCATTGACTGCTCCAGGCGGACGTGGGTTTGGTGTTTCAGGGCGCGCGTATGGATTGGCCGGCAGCGATTGCAGGCGATGGCAAGTGCTGCAATCGGAGGGGAGGATGGAGAAGGGAAGGGTAGAAGGAGAGCAAGGACTCGGTGAGTCTGGCCGTTACACTAGTGCCGGGCGTCATGCTAGGTGGTGAGTATATTTCTTGTTTAAATGAGATGGAGCGGATCGCAACGTGCAGGCCGTATTGGTGTTTGCTACAACGCAGCCTCGGCCGTCAATTGGCCAAATGGCTCGTTGCTGCAGCACCATGGGCACCAATGCTCGAAATCCCACCAATGCAATTCGTTCACCTTTCTCCAGCTTGCTTCTTGGGGCCGCCGAACTGGGGCTTATTCGTGGTAGACACGTCACTAAGCATCGCGTACTGTCCCTGGCGATGCTTGATACCCCTTGGCTGCACGAGCCAGAGGCCAGAACCCAGTTTCAGCTCCACAACGCGCTGTGATGTCACGGGCGGCCCGCCACGTCTGTCTCCACTCAACACCAGGATGCCTCTCAGACTTCAATATGTTGGTGCATCTGCATTCTGCTGCATGCCGGCTGGAGACAGCCAGCTCTCGAGCACTATATCCTGCCATGCTTCACGTCAAGCTTGCGAGCCCCTTCCCGGCGGTCAGACTCGGTGACTGAAGGCGAGACGATAGTAGGGCCGATTGCCTGGCTAATAGATGAAGCACGATTCATCCTTGCGGCGCTTGCACTGTCTTCTGGGGGTACTGTATCTGGGGGAATGGCAACACAGCCTCATTGATCGCCAACGATGCAGCTGGAGTGGAATTCACACGCGTTGCCTGTAGCCAAGCGCGGCATCTCTTATACGCTACCGCAAAAGTAGGGTCCTTCCTTGCATTCTGCTTTCTGTACCCGATATAAGCTCTGATACTTCAGGTCGTAGCATCTTCGTTGCGCAACAAACTGTTTAGAGAAGCAAGTATAGCACATATAATTGTGCAGAGCGGACATTATCCGGCGCATCAGATGCAATCTGCACGTGGACAGGCGTTATCGCTTGGAAGGCGCGTGCGGTCTCGGCGTGACGATCGGCGTACTGGCAACAGCACGACTCATCCATCAAACATCACTCCTCCATCTCGTCCTCGGTTGTGAAACATTAGCATTGTCAACATGGTGTTCTTCTCGGGGTTTGCGCTGTGCGCGGCCCTTACAGGCGCAACAGCGCTCCAAATACCACTACTCTTCTCAAGTAACCAGGCGCCTATTGGGCATGTGAATGAGACGAAACCACTCGTCAACTCAACGGAGCTTCAGGACCTCATCAGCGGTGATAGACTGATGGTACGTGCAAAGAAGTTGTACGAGATTGCGAAACTGGGCGAAGAAGAGTACAATCATCCTACGAGAGTAATAGGAAGTGCTGGTAGGTCTGCGCACGTGCCTTTCTAATTCCTGGTGTTGATCATATTGCAGGTCACCTCGGAACGCTGTCGTACATTTACGAGTCAATCCTTCAACTTGGAGAGTACTACACCATTTCAAACCAGTCGTTCCCTGCTGTATCTGGAAATGTGTTTGAGTCACGGCTCGTCATTGGTGATGGCGTCCCTAAGTCGGCAGCACCGATGGGTCTCACGCCGCCAACCAAGCATAAAGAGCCTGTCCATGGCGATTTCGTTCTCGTTTCCAACGAGGGCTGTCAAGCATCAGACTTCCCTGATTCGGTTGCTGGGAACATCGCCTTCATTAAACGAGGAGTCTGCCCTTTTGGGACCAAGTCGGAGCATGCTGGACGCAAAGGGGCCGTTGCTGCCGTCGTCTACAATTATGAGAAGGATCCCGTGTCAGGCACTCTTGGGACGCCATCTCCAGATCATATTGCAACCTTTGGCTTGTCCGGCGAAGAAGCCGAACCAGTCCTGAAGAAGCTTGAGAAAGGGAAACGCGTCGACGGCATAGCATATATCGATGCGGAGGTGAACCAGATACTCACCGTCAATATCATCGCCCAAACTTCTGAAGGCGATCCCGACAACTGCGTCATGCTTGGGGCACACAGCGACAGCGTTACTGAAGGGCCTGGTATCAACGACGATGGTTCAGGAACAATGTCCCTCCTCGAAGTCGCCACCCAACTTACAAAGTTCAACGTTAGTAATTGCGTTCGCTTTGCTTGGTGGGCGGGCGAGGAAGAAGGCCTCCTCGGCTCCGACTACTATGTTGCCTCTTTACCAGAAGAGGAGAACAAGAAGATCCGACTATTTATGGACTATGATATGATGGGTAGTCCAAACTTCGCTTATCAGATCTACAACGCTACCAATGCGCTGAACCCGAATGGCTCGGAGGAGTTGCGCGATCTGTACATCAAGTGGTACGAGGATCAAGGTTTAAACTATACATTCATTCCTTTTGATGGCCGTAGCGACTACGATGGCTTTATTCGTAATGGCATCCCTGGTGGTGGCATTGCCACGGGAGCGGAAGGCATCAAGACAAAAGAGGAGGAGGATATGTTTGGCGGAAAGGCGGGTGATTGGTACGACCCTTGCTATCACCAGCTTTGCGATGATGTCGGCAATGTCAACGTGACAGCGTGGGTTGTCAACACGAAGGTAAGTGTACTTCATGATTATTTGGCGGAAATATGCTTACATGTTTAGCTTATCGCACATTCCGTCGCTACCTATGCGGTTTCCCTCAAGGGCTTCCCTGAGCGCAGCCTAACAGTTGCCCCAAGTGCTTATAAGGAGGTGGCTAAGTACCACGGCTCTAAACTGTACATCTAGACCGTCAGTCGGCTCATCCACGTCGTGCATTGCAATATAGGTTTCAGGGTTTAGGGGGATAGACCACAATGTTATCAGGGCATGACGCTTGCCAGCCCAACCATCAAATGTATAGATATTGTCCTTCCTACTATACTGCCATAATGGACTTTATTCTTTGCTTCTTCGTCCTTTTGGTCCACAAAGCTTGTTATACGCCACTACTGTTTCCTACCACACAACATCCACGTCCACATTCGTTCGACTAATCCACTCTCAGTTCTCACTTCCGTTTCCCGCCTCCCTGATATCCTTTTCTCCATCAGCGCAGTCGAGGAATCGACCATTCATTCACAGGTCTTCTTCTACCCGTCGCAAACAACCATTCACGTCGCACCAGCAGCCCAAGCATAACCACTGTCATTATCACAAAGAACGAGAACAGAATCTTCGTAAAGATCGGAAACCTGATATCATCCAGTGGTCCTGTCGTGAGGTCTGTGTCGGTGGTGTCGTTATCATTATTTGGTGTTCGTGTTACAAGAAGTTGCGTGATCGTTGGCGACATGGGCGGGACAGATCGTGTGAGCACAGGTGGATACCGCCAGGTCGTCGACTTTAGCTGACTCGGTGTATTCGTTGCCCAGACAAAATTGCTGTAAGATGTGTGCAGAAGGTCGCTAATTGTGACTGTTGCTGTGACGATGACTGTACGCGCGTCGGGTGAGCCTCCCTCGTTCACTATTGCATGAGGCAGAGCGTGCATGGGTATGGTGATTGATGTGGTGCAGATAAGGCTACATTTATGGCTGGACGTCTTCATGGTACGTTGCGAATGAGGGGAGTGAGAAGGATAGACTGCTAGATGCTAGACGGGTACGTGTGAGTCGAGGGACCTGGACTACTTATTGTGAGGGCTAGGAGCGATATGTTCGAATGGTGCCGCGTGAGGGGCTATCAATACCTTGTATCTCCCACCTCACGGAGGGTTACCGGAAATGGCAGGAACAAATGCGAGGATTTTAGATTGCTACAAGTCCTATGCACAGACCGAAAGGTGTCTTGTGTAGGTGCAACTATCAATATTAGGCGGTAGCTGTAGCGTGCAAGGAGTCATTCAAATTCACAGAAGTTTGAGTCAAGGCAGAGCTGAACTTGAAGGGAGTGTAGATCAAGTAACCCCTTTGGATCATAGGAAGTTGGAGATTGAATTTCCTGGAATGGGCACTGAACACTGACGAGCACACCGACCACCACGAGTAGTCACAGAGAGTTGCAGCTACTGCAGTCAGTGGCATGAATATAGAACTAGGCCAAACGTTCCATAAATTTTGAGACTGGATTTCACTGATCTAGAGGGTCCTCCCCGCTATGCGCCGACGTGTGTTGTCAACAATGACATGTCTCCCCCCGAGCGTGCGCATCTCCCACTCATGAGCTACGGGGCAACTGCTGAACAATCCGTGCAGTGGAGGAAACTCATGTGGTTGTCGTACCTCCAATCAGTGCCGCACGCTTAATCCTCCTCAGCCTCTACAACTTGCTTTAGCGGGCTCGAGGGAGCCGGCGACTTCATTGCAGAATCGAATCGATTGCGACGCGGTGGATTTGAGAAGTTAATCTGAGAAGGCGGCGCAGAGAACGGAAGGCGTGCGCTTGGTGTAAGTTGACCGAACTCCTGCAGCTTCGCTTCTAGGTAGGCGATGCGGTCTTCTTGCTCCTGGGTGCTGCGCATCTGATCCTGATACATGCCACTCATCCAGTCATAGTCGTGGTGCAAGCGGTCGAACTTGGCGTTGGCGGTGTTGAGGTTGGTTTGGAGCTGGTGGAGCTGTGTCTGGTGGTCATACTTTAGTGTTGCGACACGCCGACGGTGAGCTTCTTTGACGTCGGCAAGCTGCTTGTCCTGGACCTCCGTCGTATTGCAAGATAGGTACTGCGTGATCGCTTTTGCGCTCGAAATTTGGGAGAGAAGCACAACTGTGAGCGCGGCGAAAACCACGATTATTAGCGAGATCTCGCGGTCAGTGACGAGGTCAGCCTGAAGCTGTCAGCGCGAAAGCTTGCCAAATGCATAGAGTGATATTACTGTGGCCCAGACCGAGATCAGTGTGC
Organism: Phoma sp. ATCC 74077; assembly: GCA_033682645.1. NCBI lineage: Eukaryota > Fungi > Ascomycota > Dothideomycetes > Pleosporales > Didymellaceae > Phoma > Phoma sp. ATCC 74077. The sequence goes on from JAWDJC010000023.1 coordinate 115,478, forward strand.
CAAATAGGGACGAGCAAAGGAAAAAAGCAAACAATTGGAAACCGTTGAGCTTCATTGTGGCGGAGTATCGAGGTTGGTCCAACAGGTGAGGAAAGGAAACGGGCTTCGGTGTTTATGGACTGTCCCCGAAGCGGCACGCGCTTAGTCATGGCCAAAAGCATGGTGAAATGAGATTTGTCGAGAAGGGGTCGGGCAGAGGTTTGACATGCCCTGGCTATCCCAAAGGGGCCTTGGAAATACGCAGACCTGTATGAGAGCATACTTACGGGTTTAAAGTGTGGTCAGTGTTGCACGGTTCAAAATCACAAAGTGCCTCGAGGATGTTCAAGCAGTTTTATATGGGAACCATTTCGGGGCATAGACTCCCATGAAGCTAGCTAGTGCATGAAAGGGAAAGCTAAGAAACATGTGACTACTATGCTTCTGCTAAACACTGACCCCTGACGAAATCTTGTTTGACTAATTATCAGAGTATAGAGTGAATGGCAGGTCACGTGCTAAAGTGCCCCGGCTCTATGGAATTGCAGCATCCATCTCAAGGGACTGAAATCTCATGCATGTATATCTACTCATATCTCTCTCTACCAGGAGCCTTCTAGTTACCTTTTCAGAGCCTGCTACGATGCGCTCCTCTTCTTTTCTGGTAAAATGATCCAGATGAACTGTGCCGGATTTTGCTTGGAGAAGAGCTTGTGTGTTCCGCGTTCATCAGTCCACTTGTTATACCAGCCATTCAGTCGAAGCTGCTGTACCTCATCCGTGGGACTCCATCGCATACGAACACTGTTGAACGGATAGATGTGGTGTGGAGCTTTGCTGCAATGCTCACACTGCACTTCATCGTGAAGTTTTTTCAGGTGAATAATCTTACGGTCTTTTCAAGTGGTAGCTGGAGGTAGAAACATAGAGGTGGACCGGGATGCACCGGTGGTTTTCATCGTCGTGCTCGCCATCGCAAAGCTGAGGAGCAAAGACGCAGTTGATCGCGGTGGCGAGCCCAACGATGTCGGCGTATGTTGTGAGGACATGGTAAACTTGGCTTTTTCAACAGCCCCTCCGGAGACACCTAATCGCTGTGATGAGCCTCCATATATTGCCTAAACTCATTGGGGTCGGGCTCTTGTATCAACTGATAGAGATCGAATTCAGATTCCACATCCTCGATGCCGATTGTCACACTGCTCAGATGTAGCTCTAACAATGGTTTGAGAGCCTCGAATACGTCTCCTTGTATCTCTAAGTTGAACAACGCCCAGTGAGGAATGCCGATCGTGAGGTGATGAGGGAGCTGAACTCGGTAGGCTGGAGTGGGCGGATTCTCAGCACTCTAGCCGTTCGGAACTCTGGATTGCACAAAGGACCTCTGCTGCGATGCAAAGCGATTCGTGCTTCATCTCATTGCTGATTTTCTTGCAAGTTAGAAAGTCCAGGTCCTAGTGATACCGTGCCGCTTGAAGATCGGCCTGCACTGTTTGCGTGTGTGTCTGACGCTAAACGGCCAATTCACTGCGGTTCTCAAAAAACCTGGCCCCTCTAGTCCAATAGCTGTGCTGTAGCGATTGAGAAAATGAGGTTCTGCTACGATGACATTGACAGTGATGTGCAATAAGTATTTTCACCTACTTTGCTCCTCGTCCTGGGCTCGTGGTCGCATAGCATTATTATAGTTTCCTAGAGATCATTACCGACAATGCACACCTCATGATTGTGAAGAGGATCCTCAATTAGGTTTCCGACCGTGTTTGAGTATTGCAGAATAGTCTGAGGAGTATAAGGAAGGTAGATTAATATTAGAGTTGTGTAGAGTGCAATGCGTTATACGTGCTGCGTTTTAATGGTCTGGATCAAATGCGCGACGATGCTGCTTCAACGACAGTATGATTCGGAAGGAGAAAATGCAATATCGAAGGCTCAATGCAAATCTTACTTTGACGGATCCTGAGATCAAGCGAATATTCTATGATGGGGGATAAGTGCAACAGCTGATTTTGCGCTGGTATGTGCTGAGCTATGACGTTTTCGTTAGAACCATCGGTCTACTCACCGAATTCGCACGTGGGCACGTGACCGGTCAATGCTCTGCCAAGAGAGGACCCTAGCCGCGCTTGTTACGCGGTGAATGTTTTTGCCTGACCCAACCACCCCGCAGCTATCAAATCAACCACGAGCACCACGACTCAACCTCATCAAGTTTCATCACTATCTGCCCCTTTACGGCCGTATACTGCGATCTGCAATAGTCCTTCCGGTCTGATTCAATATATCGCGCTAGGGTTATCATGTCACCTGCCCCAATAATTCAGGATGCCGCTGTCTCACTATCTCCGTCACAATTAACCACACCGGCTTGTAAGCAACAGATGCATCGTTTGACCATAATAGGAATAATTACTAATATCATTCACAGCTACAGCGACGCCAATCTCCACACACTTCGATGACATCTTTCACGCCAAGTTCATGCAGATTATCTCAGATTGGAAGAACGACCCCGCTCGAGGCCAATTGACGCAAAAGGACCGGAAGACTTTTATCGAGTCTGCTTACCTGGAGACTGACGACCTCTATTTCGGTAAGCGCCAGCTGTCCGATCAAGAGATCAAACTCCGCGCTCTCACCAAGGTCTTCTACAAGGTGCTCGCTGAAGAGCCTTGGTCCGAGGACTGGATCCGTTCCCCCGATGTTGAACGCAAGCTTTCAAAATTTGAGATGCACAAGGACTCTATAGCCCTTGCCGCCGAGCATGGTCTTGTCACTCCACGTGATGCTGTTAAGGCAGCGCGCGAGGCCGCCATCAAGCATGAGAAGGCCCTTAAGGATGTCAAGGACCCCAAGGCGTACAAGGACTTGAAAATTAACCCTGGGCCCTATGACGAGATTGAGATCATCTACATTGCCGGGACAGTTTCGTCGACAGCCACTAATAAGATCGATCGTGAGAACATCTACCCTGTCTCCGTCAGCTCAGTCGCCAACGTTCTGCAAAACCATATCTGCCGAGATATGGTACGACCTTTCTCTATGGCCGAACGCTTCGTTAGTTGTACCGATACTAAGGAGCTCGAAGACATGCGCCGCTTTGCCTGCAACGTGTGTGACTTCGCTCCGCATCTCCTCGATAATGACAACGTCAGCCTTCTCGTAGTCTTGCTTATTCTCTCCCGATCTGACTGTTGTCGTCGCTTCGAAAACAATGGCATCCGCATAGAGGGTTCTACTATCAGTCACCGCAAGGCGGAGTGCATGAAGAACAAGATGGGCTGGAGGACGACCGAGGAAAAGAAGCCGTACGATAACTTCGCAAATGAGTTTCAGACGCGCGTTAAGAACGCATGCTTCCCTGCTCCTCGAGCACAGCGAATAGGCGGACGTAAGCAGTCACGCAAGTCCTCAACGCCAGCTACACCTTCAACTCCTCCAGTGTACCCTCAACCTCATATGGGCTATGTGGCTCCACCTCAAGTGCGCAACGACAGTGTGAACACAGGGATCAATATCCCGGCTCCAGCAATGCAAAGCATCTACTCGCAGCCTGCACCTCCTTCCGTCAAGATTCAGCGTCCTCGCGCGTCAACTGGCATCGGTAGCAGCGCTGCAGAACCCATGGATCTTTCGTAGATGCAGCCTGGGCTCTTTTCCCTTCTTACAATACTCACATGGCATCCATGCGGCGTTTATCCAATTTCCTAGTTTTGCTTACTAGTGTAGCGATGTTTCACAAACTGGTGTTTGGTGCCTGGTGTACTTCGGTACGTGTTTTGTTCAAAGTTCAGCGCTGTCACTTTATTTCAAGGAAGCATTTGAGCGACATTGACCATTTTACATATCTGCCTTAGCTCTTATGTTACATCCAACACTCATATGTAGCGAACAGCACATCTGATGCATAGAACGCAAAGGAGCGCCAAACCTCTCGCAATTTCGTGAATTGTTTGCTATGAAAGCTATGCTCATTTTGATTGCCTTATCAATTGCACATCGATGTACCGATAATTTTAGCATATTAGATACTAGATTGCTCGAATGCTCAATGCTAGAGGGGCTTACGAACGAGACCGCGAACCTTAGGTAGGCGCGATGCAAACTACGGTTTACTAGTCACTGGTGGGCCAGTGGGTCAACATCATCACAAATGGTCTGTCCGTATGATTTAGGCGGCGTTACAAATTTGGCTGTTATCCGAGTTGGTCGGGTGCGTGGTATGGACGTACGTTGTCCCAGCGTACATGCCAGCCTCTTCATTCATGTTGACATGCGCGTAATGAGAAGTAAGACAGTAACTCCAGGCATAAAACTTAAAGTATGACAATTTGCGATGGGTAATGCTGATGTTAACTGAGGATGAAAGGACTTGTTGGGCGCATTTCAACTGTGGATTATTTTCGTCTTGTACCATAATTCTTGTCTCTCAACAGCAAAGGAGAAAGATAGCTATAAAGGCTTCAACAACCCTGCATATATGCGTATAATATCAGCCCATCTATTCAAAATATGTTCAAGTTTATCAAACATGGCAAGCACCCGCGCAAGCCCGAGCGTACATACCTCCTTGAGATGCCCGGTGAGATCCGTCTCAACATGTACAAATTTCTCTTTATAGCTCTATTTCCGGCATTCAACGACTTCTCCGCACTATATTTCGTCTGCAGGAAGATCAGAAGGGACTAGATGGCGAGCTATCCCGACAAGCCAACAGGTTCTATGAAGCTGTCGAGGCCCGTCTACCCAAAGGCGTCAAGTTACTACGACCGCCGGAATCCGGCCCATACCACAGACTTACAAAGATGACGATTTCTCTTCCACGGTGGGTGCTGGAGGCCAATAAGCTTGACCACCAGATGGCGATGCTTGACCGATTGCGCACCATTGCGAGTTTGCATCTCCATACGATCACCATTCAAATCCACGATGCGCCTTCGCCTGATACCCATTGAGCGCAAATGAACTCAAACGTTCAATCTAGTGGTCTTGGGGGGTGGTATTATCGCCTAAGTACAGCTCACAGCGAAATCTTGCCATTCGCGGCACGCTTGAACAGCTTCATCTGCCCGCAAACGTGCTCCACGAATTGGCATCAGCACCGCCTTCACGTATTTTGTGCATACTGGCTATATATGCACTTCCTTGGTCAGGGTCAAGAGTGGTATGAGGGTCCGCAGAATCGTTCTGGAGGTCGAGGAACTGCACGCTGAAATAACATATTCGAACCTTACTTACTGATCAGGCAACCCCAGCTCTCCGTTTAGTCCGAAGGATAAGAAGCGGAGGTTGCATCGATTTGATGGGGAGGTTGAAGGCGAGTATTTTAGACGCGTACGAAGTAGGGATTTGTTGGCAAGACTGAGGATGTTCATTTGGACGCAGAAGGAAAGAAAAGGCGTTCTCAAAAGGCTGGAAGGTCTTGCAACCTGGCCTGCGGGTCAGATACGCCAGCTGCTGGGGTAGAAGTAGACAATATCAGAAAATAGTTTTACATCATTCTGACTCATGTTTGCGATATCTGGAGTTTCTCTGAACGGAGTGTGTTAGTCTGCAATCAATACTCTGCCTTCCCGGCGGTCTTTCTAAAGTCGTTACTTTCAATTAGGTGGTCGTATGGCGGTTACATCGCAGGCTTCTCTTCGGTTAGTAACTCAGCTTAGCTCGTTCGGATGCTCTACTAGCTCTACTAGCTCTACTACTTCTACTACTTCTAATAGAATAAATAGTAGTCCGCACGCAACTAGAGGATGATATATAGCATCTTGGATTACTAGCCTCATAAACATGCTGACACGGGAGCAAAGAATACATGCATTGCCGGAGAATGTGGAGATGGTGGTCTGCACCAGTCGTTAAGGTTTTACTAAGGGGAGGGAAAAGTCAAGACATGTAGAACACATTGTTAGTTTCACCAAAACTATATACACGAATGCGAAGCCCTCGAAAACACCTAGTAATTGATTGCATACACAAGGCTACCAAATACCACTCTTCCCTGATGCTAGTTACACTTTCCTCCATTCTTGCCTTTTCGCTCCGAACGCGAACACACATACATAGCCTTCCAATGCACATCTCTTTTCAAACCATTCAATTCCACCCAACCCAACTCTTACTCATGACGCGCCATACACGCACCTCACCAGATCGCAGATCCCCCATCTTGAAGCTCTCCGGCTTCACTTTCTTATGCTCTCTTCCCTGCTCCCAAACCCTCACCTTCTTCTTACTGCCATCCCACTCCACAACAACACCAACATGGTCGGGCTTGCCGACATCAACTGAGTACTTGGCATGCATAGCACCCGTTTTACCCTGGAACTTCGCATTGCGGAAGCTAACAATGTCGCCTGGGCGAATCTCGTCATACGATTGGGTTGAGGCGTTTGCAAGATTGGCATAGACGAGCGCACCAAAGGCGCGAGTTGAGACGGGCGGAAGAGCGTCTTTGTAGGGCTTGAGAAGTTCGTCGATGAGGCCGTGAGGGCTACCGTTGCCAACAACGGTGTTTTGCTTTGATTCAACATCCTTGGCAATGCGACGGCCGAACTGCTCATAGGCGTTCTCGAGTTGATCAGGTCTTTGGCGCGGAGGTGGTGCATTGTGGCGCTGATCTAGTTCAACGTCCGAGACATTGTTTGTCTCAAAGCGCGCGGATACAATCGTTTGAGAATAGTCGATGTATACAATGTAAATCAGCTTCTCTACCGTGTTTCCGGATTGAGACTCAGTCATGTCGATGAGAACGTCTTTGCGATTCTGTAGGGACGGAGGAAGCAATTTTGGCTGCGTCCACCAATGAGAAGCACGGCCGAGGTCTATATCGCTGGCCATGAAGTCTTGGTTCATCGATGGGCGTGGCTGGTCCATAGAGGTTCGTCCTCCTAGTCCACGGTTTGTGTCGAGAGACTTCCTCCCCATGGACACCCGCGGCTGCGCGTCGGCTGGCGGGAGCGGTGGAGCAGGACGCTCCTGAGGTGGAGGGGGAGGTGCAGCTCTTTCTTGTGGCGGTGGTGGGGGAGGTGCTCGCTCTTGGGGTGGAATCGGAGGCGCATGTTGATGAGGTGGAGCCTGAGGCGGCGGAGGCGGCGGGCGGTCGTGTGATTTCCGTGGTGGTGGTGCAGAGTACAAGTCATCCTCATCTGATGACTCAACCTCCTGATACTGCGGTACAGGTGGGATTGAAGGAGGCATGGGCGGCGGCGGCCGGTTCTGCGGGGGTGGTGGTTGGCTTTGGGGAGGTGGTGGCATCGCTCTCGGCGCTGGTGGCGCTGCGGCAGGAGGTGCAGTATACTTGAATGGATCGTATTCATCGTCGTCCTCATCATGCTGATTGTTGCGAGTCGGAGGCGGAACAGGAGGTAGTGGGGGCACAGAACGAGGCGCATCCATTGACAGGCGATTAGGGGCCTGTTGTGGTGGTGGAGGAGGTACAGCTCGTGGTACTGATGGAGGGAGAGGAGGAAGGCCATGGGGTCCGGTGGGTGATCGAGCTGAAGTCGGCTCATCGGCTATCGTGCTTTCATCCATGCTCGGTTCTTTCGCATGAGATTTCAAGGCTTCCTTGTGGGTCGCTCCGGGCGCGATATCTGTGTCATAATCACCTTCGTAATCGGTTTCACCCTCATTTCGGTCCACATTTCTTGGTGGCAGATCCGCATGACGAGAAGGAGGGGCCTGGGTAGGCGGCGGAGGCGGAGGGGCACGATGCCCTGACGGTGATGTGGGACTTGCTAGCGGAATTTGTGGCACGCGCCTATCAGGCGAATCCTGGGCTTGATCGTCTGAACCAAAGTAGGAACTACGTTTGGTGGGCGGTGCGAAGGGAGCAGAGGGAGTCCTCGGTGACATTGCATTAGCTCCACCATCAGTCATCTCATCGCCAGATTCAGATCCAGGGCCTGGAGAGGCAATATGTGGAAGAGGTGGCGGTACAGGTCGGGCTACACGATAGTAAGCATAGCATGATAACGTCGACATTGACGTGACTTACACGCTGATGGTACTGGTGGGGGGATAGGGCGTCCTACAGAGTATCAGCACCTTTAAACTATGCTCGAAAGGAGTGTTTGATTGCTTCACCAGAACATACTGGACACGCTTACAGCCAAAACATATTCCGAAAGCCCGTCACAAGCGACATAAGTCTTTGAAACAGTTTCGGAAGATGGTGACTGGAAGCGGACCAGGGCTTGGCGAGCAAAGGCATCAATTGGCTTTCGAGGGATGAGAAACTTACGGTCTGATGGGATCGGAGGCGGACGCTCACCGGTCGGTGTTCGCTGGATAGTTTGCGGCGTGACATCCTCCACGTCGGGAAGTTCATCTGCGGTATGGGAGCCAGTGACTGGATGGTGCACTTCATCCTCTTTCTCGACGGCCAACTGCCTATCCTCCTGTTCTGGACTCTTGACAGACGGAATTCCGGGCATGCCGAACATGGGCACTCGTTGTTGGGGCGAAGTGTACTCGTCGTGCTCTTCTGTCTTTTTCTCTGCAGTAGATTTCTTCTTTTTTGGTGGAAGCCCGCCCATTGGCATGCCGCCAAACATACCTGGCATGCCCATGCCGCCGCTCATTTTAGCCATGCGCTCGCGCAGCTCTAACTTTCGTCTCGTTTCAGCGTCCATTTCATCTTCTTCCTCCTCTTCCTCCTCGACTTCTTCCACATCTTGCTCGTCTCCAACATCCGGCTCTTTAGAGGGCGCAGCTGCAGCTCTTGGAGGTGGAGGCGGCTGTCGGCTCCTTGTTCGGTCATCATCATCCTCGACGCTTGTCGATTCACCTTCGGCGTCTTCAGTCTCACCAGCGCCTGATTGATCAGCATCATTGGCGTCGCTAAGAAGCTCACGGTGGCGGTGGTGCGAATCAGGGGATTTGATGTCATGCGAAGTCCGCGAAGGTCGGGCGTGGTCCATGGATTGGCGGTCTCTAGAGGCCCCACTAGCCACTCTCTCTAGGCCTGTATCTTCGCTGTCCTCAGCATGACCTTCGTGCGACTCGGTCCTCTTCTTCACTGGCGGCCTCTTTGGCTTCTCCTTGTGCATGGCAGCAGCCGCCCGCTCGGCCTGTTCCTGTTGCTGCTTCTGCAGGAGAGCAATGCGTTCTTTCAAGCTCGTAGGCTTGGGCTGGTCGTCCTCCTCACCCTCGTGTGTATTTGATGTGTCATGGGCGACAAGTCCTGCTCTTTCAGCGGCGTCATGATCTTGGGCTTGACGCTCGGCAATTTCTGGATCTTCCTCGCGACGGTACGTCTTGACCTGAGGGGTTTCTCGGACTGGGGGAGGTACGTAGGCATTGCGGCTCGGCGGTGGAGCTACGAAGGGCTTCTTGATGAAGGTTGTGGAGGCGCCTGAAGGCTTGAACGGCTGAATGGGGGCAGCGGCGGGCGCATTGAAAGCTGCGATGCGGTCCCGGAACGCATTGCTCTTGGCAGCAATGGGCGGCGGGGGCTTTTTGGCAGCTGGGGATGGTTTTGCAGCTTCATGCTGTGCTTGAGGGGCTTCTGAGGCCTTGGTGCTAGATGCTGACGGGGGCGAGATGGGTGAAGTTGGTGCTGGCTCTGGTTTGGCTGCAGGCGGCACCTCGAGGGGAGGAGGCTGGGGATTCGAGGGCTCTGGCTCCTTGTGTTGCACCGGCTCCGGCTCATGATGCACTACTTCGGGCGTGGGAGGTGCGGCCTGAGCAGCGGGCTGCTCTAATGGCTTGTGTCGTGATGCCCGGTTGGGCCGTGGCGGCGGCTCCGGCTCGAATTTCTCCACGAAATTCCTGGGGAATAGGCCGTCCTGCTTGGTGCCGTTATCATCTACGTATTCGCCCACATACCAGTCGTCGCCCTCCTCCTCTGTGACGGTGATAATCTGGCCTGTGTGGAAGCTCAGGTCATCCTCGTGGGGCGACGAGTAGTCGTAGATGGCCTTGACCTTGTACATGGTGGGCAGCAGTTGCTGTGCTCGGGGAGATGAAGGCAGCTATACCTATACGGCTGTACGGGGCTCGATGGGCGTTGAGGGTGACAGCTGTAGTGCCCGCCAAATGGCGCTACGACAGTGCCGTGGGCGTGCTATCGAGGTGTGCTGTACGGCGTCTCGGGAGCTGTCTGCGATGACGCAAATGTCAGCTCCTGGGGCAATGCGGAGAAGCGCGGAACAGCAAGCGTGCATACCATTCACTACCGGCGCCCACGAAGCTTGAGACGAGTGGTAACGGGGAGGGAGAGGAAGGGCTACTGGAGGCCTCGTTGTGGTGGTGACGAAGCCACTTCAAAACAGCCCCGCGCAGCCGATCCTCTGCCTTGGCAAACGGACCTCTGCTCCACTTCCTCTTCGCTGCAACGACGATCCGTTGCCACACCAGCGTCACGATTATGCCGCCAAAGTCCATCTTGAAGAAGACGCCGGTTTCTACAAACGCGCCCGGAAGGACCAAGCCGGTCAACCCCCGGCACCTCGAGGTTGCCCTGCACCATGCGAACATCCTCGAGGAGCGCAAGCGCGTCGAGGCCGAGGTGCTGCAGTCCATCATGACCCTCATGGACTTTCCTTCTTCGCCAGAGGCAGACGCAAAACGCCCCACAGCTTCCGATGCCCATCAGTTCCGTGAGGCCATGGTTCCCTTCCAGCCTGCCGACTACGACGCCTTGATCGAGGAGCGCAACATCGCCGACAAGTGCGGCTACGCCCTCTGCCCGCGGCCGAAGAGGAAGGCGCGATCCAACGCCAAGAAGCACTTTGTAGATACAGAACACGGCGTCGAGATAGTAGACCGAAAGGTGCTGGAGGTCTGGTGCTCAGACGACTGCGCAAAACGCGCGCTGTACGTCAAGGTGCAGCTGAAAGAAGAGCCTGCCTGGACACGGCAAGGCGGCTACGGGGACAAGATTGAACTCATGGTGGAAAACGCCGAGGAACACCACAGGGCCCTGCCACTGCGGCTCAAGGAAGACACAAGCTCATCCACAAAGGAAGAAGACGACGACCTGGCAGCAGCATGGGCTGCCCGTGAGGATGCTGTGGCAGACCTGGCGCTGGAGCGCGGAGAGAAACCGGGCCAGCTTAGCAAGGCGAACAAGGACCTCGTTCAGGATCAGATCACGGAACGCATAGCCAGCAATGCGCCACCGCTGCCTCCATCGCTCCCTTCTCAGAGCTCTGAACACACCATGGCTATCGAGGGTCATGTCCCTCGGTCTGATAGGAAAGAGAAGGAAGTCGACGACGAAGACGAAGACGATGCACAGGACTGGGATAAGCATTTGCCCGGATGAGTTCTCGCATATCAGGAGATAAAGGCAAAGATCCTGGCGCCTATAAACAAGCCCGACGTTCATAATTCGGCCCACAGGCACACACCTTATCATGACGGACGTCAGCTGCGAGTGGGAGAAGGACGGGCCATCGCATTCCGCATTCGTCACACGTCTGCGAAGCAGATGGAGTTTAGGACCACAAGGGACAGTACCCCAGATTGCAAATATTAGGGAAAAGCGCATGCTCGAAAAAGATGGTGCGTTGGTGAGAAGTAGTCGCACACCAGTATGCGGCGGTGATGTTGAAAGTCGTGTACCATAACCTTATTGGAGGGTTCTAGATTTCTTCTAGTATCTCGCGGACCTCAGTAGCCCTTGCGAACAACATATAGAGCTACACACGGAATAGTAGTATGTATAAAAAACGACGTGAAAGATAGATTTTCGTATCCGGGTATCCCTTCTGGTCGTGCATGTCGCGATGCAAACTCACCCATCAGGTCGCGCGGAAGAGCGCACGGGCCACCTCGCTCGCCGCAAATCCATCTCGAACATTTCCTCTCGAACATCACCACCATCACTTCAGCCGCCATTGACGCCCCGCACGCGGCTGTCGCATCGCCATGGCTCAGGTCCGCCAGTCTCTCTCCCCGACCGCTAACCTCCTCCGCAACTCACGCCTCTTCTCGCTCCCCAACCCTCTCCCCCGTCCCCCTGTGAGCGAAACCTACGGCGCTGGCATCACAAAGGCTTCCGACTCGGCAACGCTGCCCTATCCCACACACCAAGCAATCACGACGACTAAGAGCTCACTGGCGAGAGGTGACTGGGGCTTGAAGAGGCCACTGCCATCGAGGAGTCACCTGGTGCAGGTGAGCGATCCAGTGCTCAGGATCAAGCAGCTCGATACCATTGAGCATGTAACGGATTTCGATAGCGCCGCCGACCATGTGCGCACGCGGCAAAAGTGGGAAGAGATGGGTGTGCCGATGATGAAGGGCATGACGCAGATGAGAGACTATGATTTGTCCGGCACACCGCCTGCCGGTGCTTTCGAGGTTCGCGATGACACTACGTCGTATGACACTGAAGTGGGTCTGGATGAGGCTGGCCTATACCTGAAGGCCCTCAAGACAAACAGGGAGAAGAATCAGGAGGCAATGCGAAGGGCGCAACAGACAGACCGCAAGGCACTTGAGGCAGACCGGAGGAAGGCTCTTCAGGCAGAGCGGGAGGCGTTTCAGGCAGTTTGGAAAGCAAAATGGGAGGCAAAGAAGGCAGAGTGGGAAGCACTTGGCGTCACCGCGAAAGAGCGACCAGAAGAGCTAAAGGCCTTCCGTGTAGAGCGTCGTGAAGCGAGGAGAGCCCACAGCAGCGCCTTGTCGGCAAAGCACGCCCTTCCGCCGGCGCCCTTCAGTCCCTTTAGTCCGCCGCCTGTAGATCCAATTGTGCACAACACCAAACGCTGGAAGCATGAAGGTCCATGGCTCCCTGGTCTGGGTGCCGAAGAATTTGCCGAGTATCTCACCAAGGAGATCGCTAAACGACGAGAAGAGTTCAACAAGTACTTGGTCGAGTTCGTAAAGAACGAAATCTATACCACACGTCGCCTCGCTGCATCGAAAGCAGGCGTGACGGCGCCCATGGACATCCAAGAAGCCGAAGTTTGGCATGAACAGCAAGAAAAACAATGGGCCTCCATCTCCAGCGCCGAAGTAGATGCAGGCATAAAGGCACTGCGAAAAGAGACGGCGAATAATCCCCTTGGCTCGAAGCTTGTCACAAAACTCATCCTCCCCTTCCTCCGCCTCCCCGCTATCAAATTCAAGTACAAGGCGTACGCAGAAGATGCTTCAAACCGCGACATCGACCAATACCAGTTCGACCAAGAAACCGCACCCCTATCCACACACCCCTCGGCCGGTCTCGGCTACCTCCGCACAAAAGCGTATATCGCCAACCACCCCATTCTCGGGCCTCAAAACAGCCCATCGCCCGTACCCGCACGTGTCATTCAGCCCCGCACAACATCTACGAGCAAGGAATCCTACGCTCGCCTCGGTGTTGGCGGATTCGTAGCCAACGACCAGTTCCGCAGCACGGAGACGGGCAGTGCCAGCAGAGCCAACATCAGCAACGCACGAGACGTCGAAACAATCGACATCGATACTGAGGGCGGCAAGAAGGTTCTTGTTCAGCCCATGTTCGGCTCCGTCACCAACGATGGAAGAATTCACATCAAGCTCAAGCGGTCGTCTGGGCCGGAAGTACAGGTTGCAAGGGGCGAGTTGGACGATAAGCCCCCGGTAAGGGAGGGCTTTGACAGCGAACCGCTCAAGAACCTGGGTGGTATGGGCAAGAGTGGCATCAAGGAGCTGGATGAGCAGAGTGCGAGGGCAAAACAGCTCAGTAGTTTTCTGGATGGTATGCGACCGCAGGGAAAGGGGCAGCCGCCATCAGGCTTTCCAGGAGTAGCAGACGCACTGAGGAGCGATTAGAGATGGATGTTGTACGAGTCAGAGCTGGCCATGTATGATTTGTAGGATATCACATGTACATTGTATGGTATGGTATGGTATGGTATGGTATGTTATTGCATAGTATGCTCTGTGACTAGACTTCGTCAAAACAATTCACTGCGATATTACATTCATGTAGGGCTTCCAGAGTTCCGCCACCTTTAAGCCCATTCTCGCGCCTTACGATGAGCAAACTATTTCGACTACACCGACCAACTCAACGTAGGCGATCGAAAGTCTGCAGACATTTGCGTATGCTCGCCCGTGATTCAAGATGGTCAGTGGCGAACAACGAGAGATCTACATTGCAGCCTGAGACATTTCGGGTTCTCTCGGAGTCCTTCACACGCAATTAATAGCCTCTTTTATCCCCGCCGATAGCAGCCAAGCGGGTTCCCGGTTATGACTTGAGCTCGTGATGAACTAGATGCGTATGGCAGATGATTCAATAGTTCATTAGTAAGCTAGCGGCGAGTCTCGAGGCAGCATGATGCTTCAAGTGCCTGACTTAGTCACGGCGATATTTTGGGCTTGGTTGCTAGATGTTGCGTCCAGCTAGGCAGAGCGCAAGGTTGTCGTTGGGCTTCAATGGATAAGTGATACGGATACATGTGCTGGTCAGCCGGGGCGAATATCAGACGAAGTGGTGACATTAGAGTTTATCGCTGGTCGGAAAGCCGTTAGTATTCCTAGACAAACGATGTTTGAGCTCAGGTTCCTGGGCCGACAGTCGTAGACGGTACTTTCGTTTCCTCCGTGTTACGCGTGGAAGAAAGACAACGATACTGCCAGGCCATCAAGTAGCCACCCACATACGCCTCTATCTTACGTCTCACTTCGGTCTTCGCCGTAGTGTGCATTGGTTCAAGCGTGCAGTACCCTCCGGCTCCTCCGTTCAGAAACAGTTTCCTGCTCAATACATTCCGGACTTAACCTCCAGGCTACAGCCTCATGTTGAGGCAATTCCTACCCAACCACGCATCTAAGCAACGCGTTCAGCTGGCACTGTACCCTGGACCAAAGCTTGTTGCTCCTTTGAATGGACGGGATAGGGCGGATGTGTGGCTGTGGCTGAAAGCTTGAAGACAAGATGCTGATGCTGATGCGGAGACTGGGCCTGCGGGAAAGGCGAGGTGAGACGGAAAGCTGACGAGGGACTGGTAATGTGCATTTTAGTAAGCAGAGTGAGATGCTTGTATGCTCAGTAGTTAATGGGTTACACTAATCAAGTGTGGGGACTGTAGCCAGATGATAGCTTGAATGTCCAATCAGTATCCTAGATTGCGTAGATTCGTGCTCTTGCACGCTTGAGCGGAGCAAGTTGACATCCTGAACACATTCTCTGGGGCGGAAGAATCATAGTAAAGGTTTCTGATAATAGTCATTGTTCTCAACCGCGCCGTAGGGTAGTAGCGGCACAGAAAATGGAAGAATGCTTGAAGGGGGGGCCCAATTTTCGCTCTCTCCGATATGCAAGGCCACCAATATGCTCATTGATATTCAGCTGAAACGATAGGTGGTAAAGACTCGGTCTGATACGTTGTTGCCTAAGGTAAGTCTTGGGAGCTGTTTGCAATAGCGTAGTTGTTTGCAGTAGTTCCGATCTCTTCAGCCGTCTAATAACGCCATTGTCTTGGAAGGTAAGATTATTTGAGCGATGTCGCCGGGGAAGCTACTCCTCAGCGCCGTAGAAAAAGTTCGAGGCTGCAAATGAGGCGGAGTAGACGGTGAGAAGGTTGCTGCGTGACAAGGTAGGGCCCTACGTTTGCTGTGGCACGGCACGCCCTAGGCTGTCCAGGACTTAGGTTCTTGTGGCGTTGTGGCTGGTGGACATGGGTGGAGCATTAGAGGCATGATGGAGCTAGATCGGTAGATAGATGTGAATGCTCACCGAATGACGGGTAGGATGAGAGTCTTGATGTCATTGTTCATATTGCGAATCCTGCCCGTTGTATCAAACCGGTAAACCAAGGACTTAATCTGAGTGGGAGATAGTGCCCCCTCCTTTCTTCTCTCCCTCGGTGTACTCGACCACTCAAGATCTCTAGGGACCAGCTAGAGACCAGCTTGACTGTTGGTGAGTGAACTCAGATCCTCGTCCTTCTCTTCGACAAGTATTCAATCGGTCGGACATTCTGCGCCACTGCTTGCAAATTTCTTCCTTGTGGCTGCTTACTGCTGTGGCCGTGCCTTCCTGATCGGGAAGACTGTTCTTGCTCGGATCCGTCAGCGTACTAGAGGAGCGGTGTCTGTTTGATTGCGAAGCGAGCATTAACGCTGCTCGAAGCGCTGCTGCGTGCATTGTTGAAGTTGGCCCCCATATGTTTGAGTCGAGGGCCGGCTTTGGTTGTGTACGCAATCATGAGGCTGTTGAACGAGGCTGTGGAGAATCAATGGGACGACTGGGGTGGGACGAAACGGTTCGACAGCAGTGCAGCATTAGATCAGCCACGGTCACCCTGGAGACGCTTGTGCGACTTGAGAGCTTGAAGCTGATCAACTTGTAATATTGCTAAGGTAGATTCCAGTAGCTACGTCTGCAAGGTACGCTTGAAGGAGGCAAGGCTGTCATTCATCCTCCTCTTCGCCGATTTCGCATGGGCTCAAGGCAGCAGAGCAGAGGATGCTCACGCGCACGGCAAACTGCCTCCCAAGATCGTCCGAGGAGTACTAGCTGCGACCAACTCGCTGTGGGTGCATGGGCTCGACGATGAGGGTGCTATCGGACAGACGAAATACAGACGGCGCTCAATATACTCGCGGTGGTGAAATTTCAGGATGCTGCGCGTGAGGCCCGTATGCGAACGATGCGTCCTCGCTGCTCGTTTGCGCACTCGCGGGTGCATCCTTAGCGCCCGCCGCACCTCAGGATCCACAGCGAATCCAGCGGCCAAGCAGACATTCATCCACCCATATCACCACCCTCCGCAGAAGCAATATGGCCGGCCATTGGGCGCCGATCAGCAAATGGGCGCCATTCGGTGCCTGGCCTGCCAGATCCTCCTGCCTAACCATACGGCCTTGACGGCCAGGCTGCATAGCCTCCCCTCTCACTCGCCAGCCGTCCTTCAGCTGGACGCGCGATACATCCAGTTCTTGCCCACCACCATCAGCAGTAGCACGCCCGTCTCGACATGGCCCGAAGCTTGTCGCATGTCCGACCGCGCTCGCGACAGCCGGGCTGGAGGAAACCAACCGTGACAGGGTGCGTGGGCTCGAGCACCGGCAGCTAGTAATTGCTGCCCATCGAGCCATCCCGACTCTGAGACATCGTCGCGGCCGCAGCGGACGAGCAAACCGGCTGTCGGACGTCAAAGACTCTTCCTGCGCTCCAATGACAGCCCTTTGACTCCCTCTTCATCATCCTCAGGCAGACGACACCGGTCGCTGCAAGGGTCTGCGTGTGGCTTCACCCTCGCAGGCTGTGCATTTCACCGCTGCGCATCAGGAGAAAAGGGACCCCATTACGCCCAGATCATGTTCATGCATTCCCGTGCTGCCCATCGCACCGGCCTAGCATTCGATCTCTTTCTGCGCTTCTGTTTCGGTCCTCGCTGCTAATTTCTCCCTTGTCCACTTGTTGCGCGCTTTTCAGGCTACAATCTGCGCCGCACCACACTTAAGACACCTTTCGCCCAGTAGGGCTGCACTTTGCTTCTGAAAGTCGCATAGCTTCCTGCAGCTTCCTTCTGCACATCATCTCTTTATTATTACACTTTCGCCTCTCTGACTCCTTCGCTTTTGGGTCCACGCCTCCTTGTACTGACAAGTACACTCATCCTATTTGCGTCCGGTCTCAGTCGGGCACTCGCCTGCCTCCTTCAAATAGCAACAGTCCCCAACATCACTCAACCGTACCAGACGAACAACAAGTAAATATCCGGTCCGATTGACTCATTCGGCTCCTTTCATCACCCTGATCACCAGGACAACCAGTTCGCATTCCTGGTGGTTACTGCCGGCTCCTACCAACTTTGCCTATTCTCCGACCCGGATCGTGCTTCGGATAAGCTGAGCTAATAATACCAACATCAATCTCGAAACCTTCCGAGCCCAACCGTTGCGAGGGTTGAGGCGAGGAGACGCGCCAACATCATTCAAATACAGCCAGTAGATCTCGACTTTGCTACTAGCTTACCGTCACCATGTGTCGAGTCGAGGAACGCATCTATATCAGTGCCGATGGGCATCGATCCAAGTTCGAAGAGGCTTTCCCTTGTGACAAGTCTCGGGGTGGGAGACTATGCTCAAAAGTAAAGAGACGGACCACTGAATACTATCCCAAGAAAGGAACAATGTCATCCCGCGACGATACACCTTCTCCAATCAATCCACCTACTCCAACTAGCACGGGAACCTACCTTACCCAACAGCGACGACCATCTGGCACCAGCGCACGACCTTCCATTCGGGACGGACAGAAAGCGATCAAGCCAGAAATCATCATCGAATTTGGCTCTAAGAAAGGCAAGGGCACAAAGCCCTCTGTTTCGGTTTCTACCGGAACATACAAGCGTTCGTCTCTTGGCGCTAGTTCCGTTGGCTCTGGTGAAATCGCAGTTGAGTCTCCCGGCTCGGATGCTTCGCACACGATTAGAACAGGGTTCCCTGAAGCTCCCTTGCCTCCGCCAGCTGCATTTGGTCATTCTGATGGATATATCCCCACGTCCACTGCCCCTCGCCCCAACCATCACCGCAATACATCATCAACCTCGTCGTTCACTGGCTCCAGTCGAACGCCTTCTCTCTACATCACCTCAGACCCCGACTATGATTCACCTACCAGCCACCGAACTGCAAGATATCCTCCGACGATAGTACACAATCCTTCTGGCGTCGTCCCATCTTCACCATCACGCAGCCAAACTGGGGCCACTGTAGGGTCTTACCGTACTACCGTCGTCACTCCACAAGATTTCTCTCAAGAGACGCGCACCCCCGACAGCTTATTCCCTCTCGACTACGCGGAATTTGCCGATCGCTCTGCCTCGTCTCACGCTAGCTCTGGTGCACCTGAGATCACACGTCGCGGCAAAGATCGCGACGAACGACGCAAGAAGAAGGAAGAAGATCGCAAGCGACAAGAAGAGCTGGACCGCCAAGTCGCTGAGGAGATGGCAAAAGAAGAGAATGTCAAGCAGGTCCGATTTGAGCTTGGCCGCGCAGAGGCGCGAGCGCAAGAGCGGGCTGAGCTAGCGTTTGCAGAGAAGGAGAAGCAAAGGGCTGAGGACCGCGAGGAGGCTCGCCGACGCAGTCAAAAGGAGCGCGAGAAAAAGGATCGGGAGGAACAGGCAGCAAGAGATCGCAAAAAGGAAAAGTCTAAGCCTCCCGTGAATGACTTCACGAAAAGGCCAGCCGCGGCACGCAGAGGCTCCATGACTCAAGCTCAGGCTGAAGAACAGAGACGCCTTCTCGCCGCTGAGGGACTGGTCATGCAAAACGAGAGGGAGTTAGCAGACGCACGTGAGCGAGAAGAGAGACTTGCAGCTTCCAGACAGCAACAGGACACGCCAGGGTACTGGGATCCGCGTGGTGGAGACCGATCACTTTCGAATACTACCTCCGCTATTGGTCGCCGCAACTCCATAACTCGTCGGAACAGTGTATCGTCTACTGCACCTCCGTCTGGACTAAGCAGATCGAATAGCAACCGCCGTCCCAATGTCATTCAACCTAATCCACCGGCGACTATCACTCAAGTGCCACAAAACTACACTGGGCGTCCACCTAGCGCACGCCGAGATGGACCCCCAATATCCTTCCCAGCAAACTTTAACCAAGATTACAATCGTCCCCCATCTGCTCGTCGGCCCTCTTACTCACAAGAAAACCCATTCGCTGCACCTCCAACCCGTGGCTCTGGCTCAAGCCTCGACAATCCTTTCGCGCCAGCTCCATCTGTGCTCTCTCCATCAGCACCTGTCCATGATCCTTGGGATGCGCGGGCGATGCAAGAAGCGCTTCCCAGTACTCGTCAAACTAGCGATGGTCGATACACCATGCAGAAACGCGGCGAAGCTGTCATCAACCGCTCTGTAACACACGATCGCGCACAACAGGCTACTCGTGCCATGGGTAGAGCCGCCGGCTTCGAAGATGACTACGAGACAGATTCGGAAGACGATCATGCGCCGTCATATCCGCCACGGTCGAGCTTGATTGGGAAAAGCAAGAAAAAGTACTAGGCCCTCTCTTTTGGAGTTGATTTCCTGTTTTCGCCTGTTCATCTATAGATTTTGATGGTATTTTGTACAGCATATCTCTTTGTATTTTCTGCCATGCCCTCGCGGGCTTTTGATACCCTTCAGTTATATGGTTACACATCGCGCCTTCATTGGTCACTCACTTGGATTGAGATATATATACCTGGCTTCAATGCTTATGATTAGCTAGCGAAAAGTAAAATTCATGATTTGAATCTCACTCTACCTCTTTCTTGTGCTCCTCCAGTTTTATGTTGTGCATGATCAAGACGCAATAGTTCGGCTGACATATCAACTCCCTGAATGTTTTTGATAAGCCCATGATGTTCCAAAGATACATTTACTACAATGAAATTCATATTTGAAACAACGCCCAGGTGATACTACCTGACTCTCGAACGTTCAGTAATAAACTTCCCTGGATACAAATATCGCTATCTCCTTACCATAACTTCATCTTACACCGTCACAAACTCCTCACAATCATCTGCCAGCATGCGCGAACAAGACCATCGGCGAAGCAGAAGGCTCCCCAAACCAACAAACTTCACTCGCATCTGCCTAGTTTCAAATTATATTGCCGAAGCAAGTGTCCCAAGTCCGTAGCAAACACAATTTCATCTGATGCCAAAGATGAGAACTTTCTAGTTCCCTGAGGAAATCCTTAGAATCTGAATCATGTTTTACACTAAACAAAGAGAGAACGTTTGCCTCAAACATTTCCAGAAATAAGTGCTTCAACCGGCCGACCCTCCATCTTTCACCTCCACACTCAAATCATTCCACACATTTTCGATCGATAGTTCGGACGCAGCCTACAAGATGGATACTCTATCCGACTCAAGTCCTTTGTCCTCTGAAGGTGACATGAGCGAGATTTCGACAACGGCTTCACCAACCACGACGAAAGTTCCTCCTAAGACGACCAAGAATGTACCGTCCGCTTCGGACGCAACCAAAAAGACAGCACATACAACAATCAAGCAGAGAGCGACTTGTGCATCGACAGCAGAAGGCAGTAGGAAGCAGGTGCGACAAATCGAGAGAGATCCAAGAGATGATGGCTTTGGAGGAGCTGGTCTAAAAGAGAAGGCGGCCACGAAGAAGGCTGTTGGCGAAGTTGTAACTAGCAAGACGAAGAAGGCGATTGATCTGGTGGTGGAGGACCAAGGGAAGAAGACTGTTGAGACGGCGTCGGCACAGAAAGAGAAGGATGCGCGAGCTGTTCGAGGGGAGACAGAGAAGCGGCGGCCATCCAAGAAGCCAGGAAAGGGTTTACTTGTTGATTACAGCAGTTGTGAGGAAGAGGCGGCACCAAAGAAGGTCTATAAGGGTAAAAAGGCCGGAAAGACCGCGAACGAGGATGGGGGAGAGGTTCTAAGCAACAAGGGTCCTGTCGCCGCCGCCCAAAGTAGGGAGAAGAGATCTACGGCAATCAAACCACTCCCTCCAGCGCAGCTTACCTCCGCGAAAACTACACATTCGAAAGCTATGGCCATAGGCGGCAAGCAAGATGGTGATTATACCCCACTCAACCCGAATGCCGGAGGAAGCCAAGTCGTACATGCCCCGACGGCACCCAAAGCAAGCGGTCGGAGTCGGATCAAACTCCCACCAGCTTCGACGGGTGCGGATCAGCAACAAGCCGTACTTCCCGGTACTAATAGGAAGGGTCATACGACTTCACACTCTCAGCGCACTTCACCAAGTGTGTCGCCAGAGCAGGAGCAGACCTCAGATGTGCCTGAAGGACTATATGATAGTGAAGATTTGGAGAAATTGTTGGAGATAGGGTTAGAGAAGACTTCCGGAAGACGCATGGATATCGAAGCAAAGCAGATGTTCGACCACATCATCGAACTCGCCAGTAATCCGCGGGAGTGGCTCGACTTCCTCAGTCAAGATGACTACGCTATCGCCAGTGGCAATGTTTTGGTCAGCGAATTCGGCCATTGCTCTGCTTACGACGTATTGGTATACCTATTTGGTAAGATGAACGACACTACGACCAAGAAGTATGAGCAGACCTGCTTCGAGTACGACGCCATCAAAGTCCGGATCGGAGGAGGGGCGGACGGGTACCGCCCGCACAAGATATGGGAAGCGTACGGTATCCTCGTGAATGGCAAACGCGAGCTTCATAACAAGACTGGAGAGGAGAAAACGAGATGGTACAACAACCTCTGGAAGAAAATTGTCAGCCGGACACCATACTTGCTCCACACCGCGGACATCAAGCCATGTCAATCTCGAAACTTGAGCTACGTCTTACTCCTGGTCCTCACCCTAACATCTGAAAAGGCCTTGGGCGCACACATTCAGCGCAAGGATACCCTTCTCGCCAACCACTCCATCTGGTATGAAGACAGTGTGTCAGACCTACTGAAGCACCTTCGCCAGGACAAGTATCCCAACTTCTCCACCTGGAAAGTGACGCAGATCTTCCACCATCTTTCAACGAATATTCAGGGAGCACAGGAGAAATACGAGCTGGTTATGGAGTCGGACTCTGATTCTGAGCTTGAGGCTGCTGTTGGGAGTACCGCACCAAAGAGTGATGCCTTCAGGCATGGTGGAAAGAGCCAAAGTGGAGGTCTAACAACTTCAGGGAAACGTAAGGGTTCCAGAACTCATAACGTGCAAGGGCGTTCAACGAAGAGGGCTAGAGTCAATTCTGATGGTCAGGGACATGGCAGTAATCAGAAGGACGTGGACAGTGGGGATGACGAATGGGAAGATGAGGTCTAGAACGATCTTGAGGACTCAGAGGACTGTTGGTGTGCTGGAAGAGTTCCGACGGGGGACAAGATTGCTCGGTAGATATTGAAGGGTGGTGAAGTGGAAGTGAACGTGGTGAGAGCACATGTGCGTTTACGACACGATCAGTTGTGATAAAATGGGTCCAACCCTTACACGTTCTACTTCGTATTCGCCTTTGATTTCACAGTCGTTTCTTGCGCCCCGCCCATAAATAGAGACATCTTGTGCATCTAATGACAAACCTCATAGAGCGCTTGAATTTGATGTTGAATAATCATATTGGAGAAGCGCTGTGATAGGGAAATGGAAGATATGAAATTTCTGCGAAGCTTGCGGAACTAAACGAGATGCGATAGCCAAAGCCGAAGCCGTCTGGATCGGCGAAGAAAGAGACGTCAACAAATCCCATGTGCTACTTTTCACGAAATCCAAAGCACACAGTTTCGACACCGCACTTTGAGACATTCGAATGTGCGAGAACATTGTACTAACAAAGGATCGCATGTTCACGCGTACGTAGCAAACTTCCTAGAATCCTACAAATCCCTCCGATCCGCAAACTAAACGGTGACATAGAGTGCACCGACACCCTAACCGTACGTCACACAGCTAAAATGCCTCCAAAAGGTCCACCAAAAACCGCGAAAACGAAGGTACAGAAGCCGAAAGCGCCCAAGGCTAAAGACGATGCGCCTCAGAAACCTATGTTCCCAGGCCTGCATAAGAATATCCGAGCGTCAGATCATGGTGAAAACGACGTCGATAAAGGTGATCAGGTAGCAGCTGAGGGCAATGCTGAGGGCGGTGCTGATGAAGACGTGGAGAACACTGGAAAGGAGAAGGAAGAGGACAAGACTCAGATTGCTGACCCCAATGACGTAGCCACACTCTTGATACGAGAGACACAACTCGCCGACGGCGCTTTCATGGAAGAGAGCATCATCGGCGAGCGAATCCCCAAGGGAGAGAAAGACGAAATCGAACACTTGATCATTGCTCTGCCAGAGTGGAGGCGATACGGTGCCAAGAACGGCTGTGATGACGCTCACGAACTTGCATGGGAGGCCCTCAAAGCAGACAAACAAACACTTGGGCTTGAACACAACGATTACGATTCGATCATCATACACCGATTCCATCCCATTCTCAACAAATACAACGACGTCAATCGGCTTCTGGCACATCTTGAGAGCGTTGACGGCATCGACAAAAAGGATAGACAGGAGGCCAAAGAGATGCTGGGACACATGCTTAAGCATGCTCTTGATGTGGAAGGCTATGTAGATGACGTTGCAGTCCGAATGCTGGAAATAGGCATCTTCGAAGGCATCTACAACGAACATCCGACCGACCCATATACCACTAAACAAGCGATTTATTGCGCAGAGACATTCTTGGATGTGTTTGACATCACTCAACGAGGTCAAATGGGTGAAGATCTCCTCAAACCAAACGTTGTAGAGGACGAGGATTGGATCGGTGCCCTTGCTATTGCGCTTCTGTCACCCCGGGAGGTCCTAGAGCGGATGGAACAGCTGCAGACAAGCCTGTCGACCGATGAGAAGCGGAGGAAACGGTATAGAGAGATGACGACCAAGTTCTTGACACAGTACCACGTCGAACACAAGGTGGACAAGTCTTTCGTGTATGTCTTACACGTCTTCTACACTCTGACGCGTATACTGCGGGAGAAGAATCGGAGGGAGATTGAGGCAGAAGCTCACGAGGGAGATGACTCTGACAGCGCCGGTGGCGGTGGTGATAGACAGGATGAAGAGAACGGCATAGGCAAAGGCGAAGATGTCGATAGTGGTGCTGGAGAGAAGGAGAAACAGGGGCAAGGCAGTAAGGAGGTGGTGGAGCAGAACACGGCGCAGAAAACGAAGGCTACAACGCAAGGAAAATCGGGAGGCGGCCGTCGAGCGCAGGGCACCAAGAAGCGAAAGGCACCACCTGCGGAAGGAACGCGTTGGAGTAAGAGGAACCGGAATGAGGAGGTTGAGTATGAGGGACTCTGATTCGACTCTAACGATCGCTAGGGATTGCGAGTGGAATGATATGTGGGAAGAAGATTGTTGAAGGTTGTAGGCAGACTGAATTATGCCTTGAGAAAATTCTTTGAACGTACCAAGGGACTTAGCGACGTTGGGATGCCTTGTCATACTCACACTTCAGAACTTTTCCGTCCGAGAGATAAGTTCATTCCTCTCCTCGCATTGAGGAGGAGGGCCTAAAAGGGCTTGTTGTTGGAATTCGTCATCTGAATAAGTGGATTGGTCCATCATATATGTCTGGATATCTATAGTTTGGATCTCTGCGGACACAACTGTTGCACGGGTTTGTTGTATAGCAAATACATGCGAGATGAAATTGAAGGAGCTGCTCTCTCGGCTCGAAATTTGTGGAGGATGCTCGGCGCTGTCCTAAAGCCGAAGCGCGAGCACACTCACTATATAATCCACTTCGCTACCTGAAAACCGAGGCCACGAACAAGGGCGCAAGGGCGTAAGGGCGTGATTGTATATACCGCAACGACGAAAGAGATGGAAAATGTGAGGTCGGATGATTATGCGATGGTGTTCTGGGAGATGAGAGTCGCAAAGTCATGCCCGCTTAGCCAACCAACGAACGCCATCTGAATAACCATCGATGACGTCGCGCGATCCCATCTCAACCTCTACTCATCACCACTCGTCCTCTCTCGGTGTTATCTTTACGCCCGGGGGTGCCTCTCCTCTGCGCAGCGTAATCACATTGCTGCGAGCCACCGTTCTTCTGTTCGTGATCATGGGCCGGCGGTGGGAGTGGGTCTGCGAGGGTGGCTACTGCAGATCGAACGCTTAACTCCACCCCGGAAATAAGGTTGTTTCCATCGTACATTATTCGACATACTTACAAATACCCCTCTTGCCCCCCAAGAAGATGGAGACAGATCAAACGACATCAATACTCACTTCGACCCAGCAGCGCAATGGCGGAGGATCTCGCGCGTTCGAACCCAATGCTGGTGCGCACAGCTTCAGATCCAGCATCGACAATCATGGGCGCAGAGGACGAAAAGCCTCAAAAAAGTGAGGAAGACCTGAGCGAGTCTAAAGACACGCTTCCAGCAGACATTGAGAAAGGCTCGAGCAACGAGGCGCCGCCACCAATCCTACAAAATCCGTTCCTTGTGGAATTCGACGGACCCAATGATCTTGACAATCCGAAAAGCTGGACGACGAGGCGAAGATGGGCAATCACCATATCAATGGGTCTCTTGGTATTCACAGTCACGTTCGCTAGTTCCATCTTTAGCGTCAATATCAGCGTGGTACAGCAAAAGTTCAATGTCGATCTCGTCACTGCTACGCTTGGTGTATCTCTCTTCGTCCTGGTACGCTCAATTGCGCCCTCATTCTCCCACTCAGACTGCTAATGTGCTAATGTTCAGGGCTTTGTCTTTGGTCCCATCATATTTGGCCCCATGTCAGAGGTCCTGGGTCGAAGAACCCCGCTTTTTGCTGGATACGCACTCTTCGCCATCTTCCAAATCCCAGTTGCGCTCGCCCAGAACGTTGCTACCATATGTGTCGGTCGATTCATCAGCGGTTTCTTTGCATCAGCACCCCTCGCAGTCGTTGGCGGAGCACTTGCCGATCTATGGGATCCCATCCCGAGAGCCTATGCAATTTGCATCTTTGCCGCGGGTGGATTTGCAGGACCAGTCGCGGGACCCATCGCAGGCGGATTTATCACTGAGTCAAGCCTTGGGTGGAGATGGACTTCGTGGATCACTTTGATCATGGCTGGCTTTTTCGGAGTGATAGGCTTTTTCATTATCCCTGAAACTTCGGCGGCCAGGATCCTTCAGCTGCGCGCTGCTAAGCTACGAAAGGAGACGGGCAACATCGAATACCATTCGAAGGCCGACGAGAACAAGCTGACCCTCCACACGGTTGTCAATGTCTACCTCTTGAGGCCTTTTGTCATGTTCGTGCAGGAGCCCATCTTGGCACTCGTAACAGCGTACATGAGTTTCCTCTATGGTGTTGTGTACCTGTTGTTCGAAGCCGTGAGTCCAGATTGCTCTTTGCATCTCTACGCGCCCTTAGCTGACCATACTGCAGTTCCCAGTATCCTTCTACCAAGAACGTGGCTGGTCTCTTGGGGTCTCCCAATTGCCCTTTGCCGCTTTCATCGTTGGAATCATCATGGGCGCTGGCCTCATCGCATACAGTACCGCGACCAACTTTACACGATCGTACGTCAAGCACGGCAAAACCATTCCCGAAGAACGCCTTCCACCCATGATCGTTGGCGCTATTGCACTGCCTGTGGGCCTATTTTGGTTTGCATGGACCAGCAATCCACATATCACCTGGGTGCCGCAAGTTCTGTCCACGGCCCTCATCGGTGTTGGCTGCATGGTTCCTTTCTGGCAAGGTATGAGCTATTTGATTGACTGCTATGGGTTCTACTCGAATAGTGCGATTGCGGGCAATACCTTCATTAGATCCATTGCGGGCGCTTTCTTCCCGCTCTTCACGCATTCCATGTACCATAACCTTGGAGTGGCATGGGCGACGAGCTTGCTCGCCTTTCTGTGCGTGGCATTTCTGCCTGTTCCGATTCTGTTCTACATTTATGGAGCGCAAATAAGAGCGAAGAGCAAGTGGGCGCCGACAGCACCATGAAGTATTTGTGGCGGGATTGTTCTTTTATTTAGCGTTCTTAGCAGGTTTGCATATAGATGGTGTTGCTGCTTTCTTCTTCAGCGTTCAAAACTTTTGATACCATTCGTGCCCTTTCTCAATCTTCCCCTTGCTGGCTATCATATCTCTCGCAAGCCTCTTCATTCGCACCGGCAAACTTCTCATCAGCCTGCTTCTTTACGCGCTCTAGGCGCTCAACGGTCCCCAAAGTCGTCAACTCTTCCCAATCTAACTCGCTGAAGAGCTCTGTCATCCTTTCCTGCGCTAACGCCCAATACCCCCCATCTACCCACGTTGCAAACTCCCTCGTCGACTCTTTATTCTCTTCAGAAGCGAAGCCCAAGCAAGGTAACTTCACCGTGTTTACCCGAGTCGCAACAAAGTCGCTGCAGGATTGGAGCCAGGTCTCAGGCGCCCAGCCATACTGCTGCAGTGTCCCATCCATGACCAACTCCTCGCCGTCTGGCGTCGTCACCAGGAGAACGGAGTGCGCGGGGATATCAAGCTGATTCTCCGCATTGCTGAGGGCGAGCAGAAATGGTATGCGGGGCAAGCATTGCAGCCAGCGTGCGCTCGCGCCGAAGAGTTCTTCAAGGTTCAAAGTCAGCTCAAACACAGGCATTATAGTAGAGTCAAGATAGCTTCAATCCACCATCACACCTAGACAAGAGCTTGCAAAAGTCTTCGAAAGCACCCAGGATCATGTGTAACAGATAGGATACTCACCCCGCACCTTCCTGTCGACCTCCGCCTCGAGGAGAAAACAAAACCAATCGCACATGTCCTTCCTCATCAACCCGTCCACCACATGCTCCGGCGGAAAGGAAAGAGAAAGCGGCTCCGCAGGCGGATCGTCCAAGTCTTCGGCACCCCACAGCAGCCAAACGGGGACTTCGACGCTGGCGTATTGGCAGAGCATTGCGTACGCGAGGGGATACGGCGGGAGGGCATCAACTGCGGCATCGAAGCAGAGGAGGTAGATTTGGAGAACTTCTTCCAGCGAGAGCTGCGGCGGGTGCGTGGTGGTAGACATGGTGGTGATCGTGGTGATTGGCGTTGTTTGTGGTTATGGTGATCGATTTTGCGGGTTGGGGAAGTTAGGCGGAGTGGATTTAGGCTACGGAGAGGGTTTTTGCGCTGGCAGTGAAGGAGAGAAATGCCGAATTTTAGTGGAAGGCGGCGCTAATGTAAGGATGCCTTCCACTGGCAGCTCTTTTTAAGAAAAGTCATTCTGCCTCTTAAATGATGGTGATTATTGAGGGAGACACTAACTAGGTGGTGTTTAATCGCTCTATTGAAACATAAGGGATGAATAGCGGACTCTTTGAACACCTGAATGATCTCAGGCTCTCCCTGAACCGGCGTAGAAGGCATCAAAGGTCTGCCCGATGTATACGCCCAGGGCACCTGAAGGCCTGCCTACCTTTATGTCTATCTCCCTCCCGGTTCTACCTCAGTGTACCCAAACGTTGAGCTACCTCAAAAGCTCTTGCAAACCGCCCTGGAACAGTGTGTCCATGCGCCAGTTCATCACCGCCCAATACCGATTATCCACTTCTGGATCCGCTAGCTCCGCGCGTAGCTGATATGTGCTCTTGTGATGCTGGGACCGATTTTCATTTGGAGCCCGCATGTAGTTGTTCTGCGCAGCAGCTCGGGACATGAGCCTATGGCTTGACCGATCCAGTCCGTGCTATTAATGTATGGTCCGGTACGAGGACATTGCTGTGACTTCGAGCGTTGGGGGTGAGGCAGGGATGACATCCCTAAGGTAGTTGATGCGTAGGACCTTGGGTTGGGGGATGAAGTGCAGCCAGCGGACGCTCGTATCAAACAGCTCTACTCATGGTCGGTCAAGATGTCACACGGACTTAGGCCAGAATGTGCACTTACCGCGCAGATTTCATTCGACTTGAGATCATGTCAAGAAAAAAAGACTGTCGCAGACCTTTCATGATCTGTGGATGGTAACGGCGCTGTGACCTAGGCGGTGTTGGATCGTAGACTTCTAGATGATTGTTGAAGTCGCGCACGAAGTAGACGAATTCTCTTGAAGGGTTGAAGTCAGGCAGTATTCTCCTGAGTCGAGAGGGAAATTTGAGACCGCGGACCAGCAGGGCAGACATGGCCGTTTTCCAGATCACGAGAGACATCCAAAGGACGGGAGAGTGACGGCGGGGTGATGGGGGTGTCCATGACTGGTATGGCGGCGGTATCCTTACAAAGCAGTTTCGGAGTCGAAATGCCTCTGATGGATGCTTAGGTTGACGGTAGGTTTCGGGTGGCGGCGATACAGCTTGCGATGACTTCAAGCCCAGCGGGAACTTTCCCACTAGCGCTATATTGTCGCAACACAAACCATTCATGAGATTCCACCACAGACTATTTGCAACCCCGACTCCACTAAAAATCCTATTCTTCTCGACTTTGAACCGCTGCGGTCTACAACTTAAGCCATCACATCCCTGGGTACACTGCAGTATGCCTTCAAAATTAGCTTGCAACAGTGCGGGGATTACTACAGCAGTAACCCAGGAGGTATCTTCGAGGATGTGATACACATTGATTCTGAAATGACAATGACATTTGCTGAATTTGAGCGCGTAGAAAGAGTGTCCCTTCCAACATATTACGTCGATACCATCCGAGCCGCTCACAACATCCAACTCACCCAGAGCCACACAGAGTAATCCACCCCCTAAAACGACTGCAGAGACACAATTCCGTCGTTCCGTGTTCATGGCATCTGCGTAGTCTCGGTCTATCCGTTACGCCCCAGAAACCCCACCATCACTGCTCTCGGGCCTCGTCGGCTGTACAGCTGGCTCTTCCTGCCTCCGAGCAACTACGTCGACACCTACGTATGCGCCGATCACAAGTTGCTTTTTCCATTGATCGCGCGAGGATGCCATCTACGAATACCTCTTCCACCTTTGCCGCACGATCAGAGATCCACCAACTCCCCTCCACGAGAGCAGTAGCCTCGATGTCCTGCCTGCGCGGGACTTCCTGACCTCGGAAATCATCATAAATCTTTGGATACCTCTGAAGTAGAGCGTCGCTATCGCTGTAAATATGACGGCAGTGGTGGGGTATAGGCGTACGACGGCGAGCGTAGGACGGATGGAACATGTGACATCCTGCGAAGGTTAGGGACAACGGAGAGGCCGGCTCTCCTATGCTTCTGGTAGCAATAAATTCTTCCCTTGGACAAGGACAAGGTAGTAGACTGAGGGTTTTGGGCTCATGAATGGCTCTGCGAGTAGTCATTCAGGCTGGCAAGCGGCCGCTTCGTAATGTTGATAGTAAGTCTTGGAGGACCGCAGCCAATCCTAGAACCTCACAACGCTTCCTGAACTCCTTATTTATGAACTACTTGTCTGTTTGCTTCAAGTGCTCAAACAGCATTTTCTGAGCAGGCGTTGAGAAGCCGTAAAGACCTTCGTTGTATCGAATGTGGTGGAATGATTGCACAATTGGAACTCAAGGATACGAAGATTGGTAGCACATCCCCACTCGAGGATCAGGTTGAGTCAGCGCGATGTGCGCCAACATTGCAGAGCGAGACCAACGGTTCGTACGCCGGATGACATTTTGTTGGAGGCTAGATGCGAGGGCTTTGTGCGTATGAGAAGAAGATTGACTGTGTGGCATGAAGGAGTGCGAGGGGCAACGTCGCATGGTCATTTTACATGTATGATAGACGTGGCGTTCTGTAGAGTGACAGCATAGTGTTTGCATGGAAGTGTGGTGTCGAGAAGATGATGATCTAAGTGCCGTTTTACATCAAGGACATGGACTTAAATGTCTAAGAGACAGTCCCCAGCTGCTAGGAAGAATGCTCATGTCGAGCCGCTCTGCTCACGGCGCGGGAGCATACAACTAGAAAGGTGATAGCTTCACACCAGCAGAACAAGACATGCAGCCATGTTTCTGTGTGGAAGACTCCAATGGAGCTGCCAACTCAGGCACAACCAACAAAGTAGCATTGTACTCCTATACAAGCAATGCCGTCGCATGCTAGTCAATCACCGCACCATGAAGAAGCGAAATATGAATGACGTGAGCTTAGGGCCTACCATTGACCTTTGTTGTGCTTCACAATGAGATACGCGCCCTTCACCTCGCGGCCGACAGTGCGGCACACCGTTGCCGTCCAGCCACTGCCCCACTACAAACTTAGGTCTATTGTAGTATATATATTTAACACTTCGTTCACCTATCGGCGTTCAGTATTGCAGCTCTACTGAATTGTCCAGTTTGTAATAGATAGTTGTGTGTTTAATGTTACTTGGTAAAGATGCGTGCTAATCAACATGTGTAGGGCGGAGAACCGGTCAGGTTCGACTCTTTTTTTCGAATCCGTGTGTTAACAGAGTTGTTCATTTTTGCTTCTTTTTGGTGAACGTGGCCGTTGAACAGTGACGTACCTAGCCACAGCGTCTACGCAACTGTATCTGACTCACCCTGAATTTCCTCAATACATTTGGCTGGAGCTACTCGAACTTAACGTAGGCTCAAACAGCAGTCTCATAGCGCAAATAGGTGTCTATATTGTGCAGTGTAGCTAAGACAAGTCTACAGACTCAATTCATTGACATGCTATCCTGACGTATCTCGGCCTCTGGAATGGGAAACCTAAGCACAAAAGAGAGAATGCATTCTCAATGACTTTTCCGTTGGACAGCCAAACTTGTGGCAGCAATGAGCGCTTCCTTTAGACAACGACATAGTAGTAGAGTGCGGGTTTGGAGCTAGTGAAATGCCTGTGAGTAGTCATCTAAGGTGGCAATACGGCCGCTTCGTAGCGCTGATAGTAGATTATGAAGGCCCTCAGTCTATCTGGGACCCATCTACTGATATTTTATTAAACCTTCGTTTGATTGCTACAAGTATCAGGACAGTATATGTTGAGTAGGAGTTGAGCTACCTCGGAGGACCTCACCATATCGACCATGGTGAGGAGAAAGGTAGTAATGATTGCACAGGCAGTGTGCATGGACAGGCTCTGGTCAACAGAGAGGCTTCCATGAAGGAAGCCGAAATAGATCATGGATTGGTGCAGCGCCTCCGCTGGATTCGGTACTCTCATGAAGCGCCGAGGTATGGCATGGTACGATAGGCGACATAGTGTGCTACATGAGAAAGAAGCTGGCGGAATAGAACAGTGAGAACGGAAAGTATAACAGCAAATGGATCTATTGACTCGTACAGAACTTAGGTGCTCCGCGCAACATAATGCGTTGGATAGGGTATGTGTCGAGAGAATGGGCATACTCAAATGCATCATGACAAGACGCAAAATATAGTGATATGCGCCGCCTGAACAAAGGTTACGGATCTGGCATAACAGACGAACAATTGTTGCTTGAGGGTATAGCTACAGTTCGCATATCCCGAATCAGGAGCTTGTCAAGTTCGTGAAAAGTGAGACATGTAAGTTCACTACCTCATAAAATCGCGCAACTTTGCGTGTAATTGATAGCTTTCGGGGCGATAGTATCCCAACATTCTAGCATGTTTAGCGCTGGTTGAAGCAAAACTGCCCAAGTGAAGTTGAGATGACCCGCATCACCTTACTACTTTCGGCCTAGCGTGATATCGCAATACCGTCGCCTCTCGAAGTTAGGCAGATGCAGAATGACCGATAGACATACAATGCTTGAATGGAGCATGGTTCAAATTAGCCTGAATGGACTCAATGAGCTTAAGCCCTCCAATCACAGGTATCTGGAGATGTCCCGTTGGGCGTCAAGTTACCAGGATGCACAAATCAGAAACACGCCAGCCTGGCGTGGAGATATAAACAACCATATGAGAAGCATAGAAGGCTGATCTTGAACACATTTATTCCTCTCGGTCTTCTGCTCGTTCTATCCCCAAGTCGCACGTGCAGCCACAGAAGCCCTCTTGTCAGCTTCCGCACGAACATGCTTCACGCGCGCGACGGGCGACATCTCCTTCAACAACTCCCAATCCAGCTCCTGGAACATCTCACTAAAGCTCCAGAAGACTAAGCTCCAGTATCCGCCAGCTTGTGCACATATCGTCCGCCGCATGCGCTCCAAGTCCGAACTGTCTTCATACCACCCTCCCTCTTCAGTCGGCAGTCCATGCTGCTCCCAGAATTTGTCTGAATCTAGAAGCCAGCTCGACGAATCCCAACCATATTGCTCAACACTGCCGTCGAAGACTTGGACTGTTTTGTCCTTGGTGAGGATTAAGAAGACGGAATGGGAGAGCTGGCGAAGTTGTTTCTGGAGTTGTGCGGGCCGCATGTGTCCGGGGATGAGGGTAATATGAGGACGAGGCATAACGATAGCCCAGATGATACGAGCTCCATAGTCTATAACACATATGTTACTGCGTATTCATGGTAGATCGAGCAGCGGTTGAACTTACGCTGCAGAACCAACTTTAACACATCGTGCAGCAATAAGCAAAACGTATCGCATAAGTTCCATTTCTTGTACGCCTTATACCCCTTCTCTGCGTACATCTGCCTTGAATTTGCTGTCATACGTGAGGGCGGCAAATTCGGTGTCCTGGAGAACTTGTCTTGGTATACCTCCCAGACATTGTCGTTAGAGAAAGGGCTGGGCTGAAAGATGCTGATCGATCTAAGGCTGCAAGACTTTACGGCGGTTTCGAAACAGAGACGGTAGAGGTTCAGGATCTCTTCGATCTCGAGAGGCAAAGGAGAAGGTTTACCGGCGTCAGACATTTCGGTTGATGGGAGTTGGATGTTCGGTGTTCGGTGAGAGCTCCAAAAAGAAAGTGGCTCCAATGTGAAGCAATCTGTCTGTGTGTTTCACAAGTCCACAGCTTCACCATGAGGTCGGCACACAGCGCCAAAATCTTCGGGAACATGAACTTGCCGGCACCTGGTTCACACCCCCATCCTGGGCAGGCTTTCCTCAGTATCGGAGGTTTCTATGTTGACAGGTTGCTTACAGCGACGCGGGTCAGTGTCAAATTCACAATGAAGTAGTGACAGTGGCAGCTTTCGATTACAGGTCCAGTATCTGCCTCCCCTGATTGAGAACGACACAAATATCTGCATTTTCGCTCGAGGCCGTTAAGTCTTCCAAGTCCAAAGCCGCAACAACCGCATCTGGGCACCGCCTCGCTTGCTCAAACTACTTCAATAGCCCCCGAATCCGACTTATATTCCTCGAACACACACTAAGACTACTCCTTCTACAAGGATCTCGTTCGACATCCTATCGCTCAAGCTACGAACGTCTGTCGCTTACGCTACACCTCGAGGAAGATGATTCGACACTACAGCGATCTGGGGTATGGCTTTCTGGCAATTATATTTAGTCACAAGGAATGCTAGCCGTAGACTGACGGTATGATATTTGTGAAGACCTTGAACTAGAGGCAGAAAATTTCGACAATGTTCTCCATGCTACCTACGTAGTCGCCAGAGGTTATCGACCATTTTGAACAAGCGGACAGACTACTGGCTACTACTTGGAGGCTTTCATACACGTTGCCTAGAAAGAGGTCTTGCCCATCAAGACGGAACAGACGCTAAATAGGGAAATCGCGGCAGGCTTTTGCTCGATACACCACGGCAAACAACACCACAGCACCCGACTAGAAAGCTTCGCCCCGCCGTCCCGCTCCAGATGTTTCTTTAAGAAGCACGATCCAGGCCTGGAGGCACCACCAGGGGGTGGATGAAACTCCACGCGAGGTATAAGGACGTCTTTACGCCTTAGGCAACGTCATACGGATGTTTTGCGTTGATACGAACTTCACTACACTAGTTTCCTAGTTCCCGCAAAGGGCGGCTTTTCCAAGAGCTGCAAGACCGCTGCGATGGCGACGGACACGAGGCACAATGGGGGGCTTAAAAAGTGACAGACATCCAGAAATAAATAGAGCAATGGAATTTCTCACAACAGCGCATGGAGGGGTTGATCGCCGTGAAAGAGCGCTTTAAAGACGCTCAGCACCCATCGCGCACACTTCAGACCCAGCAATTAAGACCATAAGTGATAGTGAAAAGTGTATGATACAAGTCTCGCATGAGATGCATGACAGACTTGCGCGTGTATGATGATCCCGTTTGACGATGTGTAGAAAGGCAGCGGAAGTGGAATGAGACTTGCACAACTTGACTATAGAAAGAGGGATTCTTCGACAAACTCATAGGAGCAATTAGAAAGCTCGCCGTCTGAAGAAGCCATAGAAAGAGATTTCTGCTTTGGTGTTTTGCTGTTGCAGCCATTGATTGAATCCTCGAGCCGGCTTCGTCAGCGGAGTGAAGGTTGAGAATTGTCGGATTCCTACCTGAAACCGTTATTTGATTCCCCGCCCCGAATCCACTCAACTGTTTGGCACCGACTTCTCAACTCTCGACTAACCCGGCCTTGACATGCCATCGTCCATCGATACCCCTCCCTGTGGCGTCTTTCGGGGCACGAGGCCTGAGGCCTGCCCAAACTGCCGTGACGTCCCCGACTCCGACATCGACTCCCCGCGCACGAGTTGGGGATGTTTCTGTGGCGGCAGGTGTGTTTCCAATCATCAGGAGCTGTGCGAGCAAAGGCAGATCACGAGGACTATTGCCCGACTGGTGTTCTTGCAATACAAACTTGCCTTGGTGTTTCGAGAGCAAACCATGATGGTTGTGATGTACAAATACGAGGACATTCCATTGGAGGACGGTCAATTGGGTCGGATCATACACTATAAGAGTTGTTCTCTACCAGCGGCCATAGAACCTGTTCTTGGCAAGGATTTACCGGAGGAAGTCAAGGTCCAGGCATGCTGCATTGACAACTGCGTGCATGCCATTGCGACAACGGCTCCCGTCCTGGCTTGGTTGTCGGAAGGTATGCAGTTCAATCATGGCTAGAATACTGTGGATAACACCTTTAGGCATGCGGATCAAGTTTCAAGAGTTCAATGTCATCCCCAGCCCGATAAAGCTCATAGTTGTGAAGCATGCGAACAAGTCAACTCCTTCAACGCCGGCAGGGGTTCACACGGTCCTCTCTTTAACACCCGAAGAAGCTGTACAAGATCCAAACGCCGACTTGAACTACACCCGACAACAACTTTGTGCGATGTGCAATGAGAACGGACGCGTGTCGGATCCCACCTTTCCACAGTACGACTACGACAAGAACTGCCACAAGACGGTCGACTATTGCCGGGATAAGGTCACAAATGCTCAAATCTGGGAAGCTTATTTCGGTTGGAGCTACGACCTGCACAAGTGCTCCATGCTTTCAATACCGGGTAGCTGCTCGGCGGTGCAGGCACATGTACTAGAAGGAGGAATACAGGTGATCAATGGTACTGTCTACCGGGAGACGGAGAAATTGGGTGGTCGTCGCCAGCTTATTCTTCAGAGCAGCCACGAGGGATTTGTGAGCAGTTGCCAGCAGCTCGTTGATGCCGTCCGGGCGGATTTGGAAAAACTGCGAGCGGAGGTAGATGTGGTACTCTTCCGTTGGGGTACCGAGGAGCAGGTCCAGGTAGGGGCGCAAAGCCTCATGCAATACGGTGCAAGCGAGGGACATGAAGAGGTCATGAGGGCATTTAATAGTGCAAGGGGAAGTATTTTTTAAAGTAGTTCCGACAAGGGCACCAGCATGAAACACTTCTGCTTTCCGTTGACAGTTTCTCCGAACGGCTCAAATAGGTCATCTCGCTGCCGTTATTTGGCAAGCAAAAAGTAGATATCAACAAACGGATTTGTCTAACTTCCGAAGTACCTTCATACTTCTTTTTTGAAAACGTGCTGGTGTGACTTGGATGCATGATGTGCCTTCGTGAACCTCATTATGAAAAGTTCTCCGCATATATATAGGACGACATGTAGCCGCTTGATCTGACATGAACGTAGTAAAACTATTGTGACGCTAGATAGAGACCCTCTTGACTTGAGGAATGGAAGAGACGCATCCAACGCATATTGCCATCGTCAGCCATTAAGTTACCATACCTTGACAGGTAGTGGATGGACGATACCGACTTCAATCACATGAGATACCATGAGAATCTCACAACTTCAGGTCTCTTGCGTATCTCCAAGCTTCAGTTTGCGAAGCCCTTTGAAGAGCTGTTTGCATGCGAAGATCACCAGAGCCCCCAGCAGACAAGCGCACAGTCTGATAGGCGCTTATAGTCTATTAGCCTGGTTGTAAACATGGTAGAATCGCTTTAATATCTTACTGGGATCCTTATAGCTCGCCACCTAACTGCTTGTGTGCAGTACATCTGCACAGCGACTTCGCATCGGCGCATCGGCGAAGGCAGGGTATCACCGCTGCGATACAAAAAGGCCAAAAAGAAGTAGATTGAACTAATCGCAGATCGAACTGGGGCCTCTATTGTTTTTGGGGTACCTCACTTCACTCAAGAAGGCAAAAAGAGTTCGACGACACCGTCGGTGTGCCATCTACATCTCTTATCTGTCGACGAATTAGCGAAGTTCTGTGAGGGTAGGAGGACAAAATTTTATTTATATATAGATGTAAAAGTATCTTGGTGGAGGTGAAGGTATTCTATGTGTTTTGTGCGGATTTTGCTGCGAGACAGGCAGATAGGCAACGGCAGGGGAGTGTGCGTCTAATTTGAAAACACTCCTTCACTTCGCACGACTGTCGGTGGGAAGATTTATGCCAGATCTCCTCGTTTTGCACCAAGGTCAGCATGTCATAACTGAGCTATGCAGACCCTCGATATCCATTTACCCACTTGGAGATGGAAGCACCAGGTACAGCAAGGATCCTCAAGCTGTATGGTAGACTTTGGCCATGAACAGACTTTATGCAATTTTAGACTCTGCTCGCAGTAATGGGTTGCCCTCTAGCGATTTGACGGCTATCTTGCAAGGCTTATCATTACCATCACTGGTGGTTTTGCCATTCTTTGTACAAAAGAACACAGCCGCTGCAACAATGTCAGATGCTCATCGTTCGTTGAGCAGTTAGTGCCATGTTGCCCGTACGATCTAACTCATGTGGCTTGCCCGGCGAGGGTGCGAGATCTTACATCAAGGCCGTCAATCAGGTAGATGTAGTGTCCAGCAACTACCATTTGCGTGGCCAGCCTGCAGCGATAACACCTCGAAGTCCTCCCAGAGCATCTCTTAACCCATGATCTATGCAAATTGAAAGGCTGCATATGTATACTCCAAATCGGAAGCCAGTGTTCTTCTACTTGAAAGTCGATGTAGGCCATCGCGCGCCCACATCGACATCGAAGTTTGTGTGGCTAATTTCCTTTTCCAGGCTTATTTTATGGTCCAAGCCGGAACAGAATTAACGTTCTATTTGCAGCTGCAATCTGCACTAAGCTTGCATATTGATGTTGCTTTGCCATTGCGCACTTCGTCGGTGATGGCGCTCTAACTTCTTCTTTCATAAGCCCCGCCTCCCCGTGTCTCGATCACCATAGGACCCGCCATCACCACGCAACCAAACCACAAGACCACAAATTGAATAGCTTCAATATCGATACTACACATAAGAAGATGAGCCGGAGAGTACTCTGCAGGGGCGGCGGCGGTGGCGGCAGCGTCGCGAGCTGCGTCAACCCAGAGTCAAGCCCGATAACGAGGCGGGGACTACATGTCGCTATAGCGTCGTATGGAGCAGTTGCAAGATCAGAACACGGAGCAAGTGTAAGTCAAATACTGTCTGTCTTCGATTGTCCTGATGGGCTGTCTTTGCCAAACTCGCTGTGATGCATACCATCATGCACGCGCTATCTTGCGATAGGGAAGAGATTTCTGGCGCCGTAGCAGTCGCATCAGATGCTAACAACCTGTAGAGGAGACCAAAGGCAGAAGAACGCCTCCAGCGTCTTGGAACTGCGTCGAGGGCTGCGCAAGCCCGCTCCGCTCGACCTCCCATGCGTAGTAGCCGACTAACATAGACCAACAGACCCGCAGCTGACGTGTAAGGCTTTAAGGATCTCTTCAAAGACCAGGCAATTTGAACTCCCCATCGACTTCCGGCGAGAGCGAAAGCGCCTCCCTGGATATGTTTGTGTCGCATGAGTTTCTGACAATCCACGATCCTCTCGACAAAGGAAGACAACAAATAAGCCCGCGCCGCGCCATTAGAACATCTATCGGCATGGCACCTTCTATCTTAGAGCGCGAGTACAATAGTGCAGCCGCAATGTCCGATAGCCGCCGCATCATGTAAAGCGCAGAAATGCTGTAAGACAGATCGACAACAAGAGGCAAGTTGTACAAGGCGCTCTTCCCTCACACATCATCCCGTTCAGTGGAACTAATGATATATTTCATAGGATTCACGTATCTCCAGTTTGGAAGCACATCATCCCGACTGTTTGACAGATCTCTTCGCCTGCCGCGCCTCCACCGAGTGTATGCCGGCGTCCGCGCTCGTCAACCACTGTACTTTCTGGACCTGCTGGATCGCATAAATGCCGACCCGGAGTATAAGGAATCCTCATAAACGCTTGAACAATAAGCTTTGCAAGACGTGCGACCACTGGTCCAGGTGCCCATCGAATCAGTTACGAGGAGGATCGTATCCTACTCTCAATCTCTGAACGGAGAGTATACGTGCTCGACAGATGACAGCATTCCTAAGGTATGGCGATAAATGACCATTTCTGGACTCCGTGCAGCACTAACTCAAGTGCAGTCAAGGATCTTCTCCACTAGATCAATGCGAGCGAATCACCGGTCCTCTGATGATATCTCTTTGGCGAAACGCCCACGACCATTCGTAAATGCAAGCCTATTGGACGATACCACAACCTGGCGGAAGCAAGTAATATTATATACTGCTGGGATAACCTGATACAGGCCTCAGTAGCCTTCTCTCCTACCGATACGAGCGACGGCGAGATGCGCTTTGCCGAGTCGCATGGAATACATGAATCGGTAAATTCGAAACTCAGCACGAAGGTAATACCATACTGAGGATGGGAACAGTTTCATGATCAAGAGCGTACGGAGGCAAGACTTGATGATTGCGTCGATGGAACCCAGATCCAGACCAAAGGAGATGGCGTAGCCACAGATGACAGATGGTTTA
The DNA here is from genome assembly GCA_033682645.1 of Phoma sp. ATCC 74077. Classification (NCBI taxonomy): domain Eukaryota; kingdom Fungi; phylum Ascomycota; class Dothideomycetes; order Pleosporales; family Didymellaceae; genus Phoma; species Phoma sp. ATCC 74077. The sequence goes on from JAWDJC010000023.1 coordinate 155,927, forward strand.
TGTCGTGTGTCGTACATGATCCGACTCAGGACAGACGAAGACGTCTTTGGGACGTTGACGTCTTCCTAATTAAGCGCATCTGGCTAGCCTCGACTCAATCATATACCAACGGATCGCCATCTTTTTTGGCCCTTTGAAACACCACAGAAGTTTCTAGCCGTCATTGTTGACCATATACAACCACGGCAGAACGTCGAAGCAGACCACGTTCATGATCCTCTGCCAGACTGGCTGCAGACTTCTACACAAGGCCGTGTAGTCCTTTCGTCAAGATGTTCGAAGTTTACGCACAACCCTGTCCGTATAGGCGAGACGTTTTGTAAGTAAAGCATACAATTCATTGCCCTCGATGTCTGCTGACTGCCTTTGCTTCGCGCCCTTTGTTCAAACAACTCCTAGGTGAAGGGCGAACTCGGTCATCAAATACTCTGCCTCAATCAGCGAGTCAGTTCTCGACGTCCGGATCCCTCATCTCGAAGCACTGTCGACTATTCCGCCTGACTTCAGTCGCTCATACGTGACCTACCACGTCGCAGACGAAACAACCCAACCGGCACAATGTCCGTGTCCTTGAGCGAACCTTGTCTTGAACATAAACCTCGCCCGCAATTGCGGAAGTAGCTCAACCAACTTCAGTGTTCGATGAATATTCCAGCATGGAGGTTCCTGCACTCGATTGCGATTGTTAAGCTTCGAGCCTTCGAAGGTTCCTCGCAGCTATCATTTCCGATCTGGAACGAATGGCCGTGATGTTGCCAGGTGTTGTGCTCCAAGTCCAATCTCGAAAAGCGGCATCTTCACCAATGAATTCTGCCGGATTATGGTGTCCACGCAGTCTCCATGTTCGTAGCAGGGCGTGTGTATGCTTCAGCATTGCATTAAGACATCGGACCTTGGGTGGACCAGCAGGCTAAGACAGCAAGTAGCGGTTGGCGGATTGCAACTTGCAAACCAGTGTTAATGGGGACCCGACTCCGTAGATGAGCTCAATATCGCTAGCTCTGATATCAAAGTCCGCAGATCTGACTCGATCATCGTAGATACGGGAGTGTCCATGATAGCATGGAGTGAGTGAGATCGAAAGATCGCGTGCAGACTGATCAAACAATGTGTTTTGTTCGACGCCAAGGCGCCGCAAAGGCGTCGTCTTGCCGATGGATGGAGTCGAAGAAAGTCTAGTCTGGACTGACTTCGTTTAATCGACATAGGATTCGTGCCTGTTCGTCCCACGAGCAGATAACACGGTATTGAGTATTATGGTGACTCTTTGCCTCCGAATGGGGCTCATAAATTTTTTTGGGATTTCCAGAGAACACGTCCTCCCACAGGGCAGAGTCACGAACTACATCCGATCATGACGGGATCTGGCGCGCCTTGCTCAAAGATCCACATACACTCTACCACCCAATCAACACTTACATAGCCGAGTATATGGTTATCGATATAACGAACAGACGAGTTTGAGCAAACATCCTGTGTTGCAATATCCTTGGTGTCACAGTCTACATCTCGAACTCTGAAGTCGGAATCCTCTACCCAGTGATGGCAGGAGCTTCAAAGTCCCATATTTTCCAAAAACCTCCGTCTCTTGGATGTGAGTGTTTCGTAGTTCGTGCCATTCGATTGCGTCTATCTTCGTAGGCATCGCCCTAGACAATTACGTGAACTTGAAACCGGAATCCGTTCGTACTCAGCGACGTGCTGGAGTCCAACCATGAGAAACCGCTCTCTGATTGCGATCAACCCGCGTCGCCCGTACCCAATTAGACCGTACCGTATGTTTTACCCACAAGAGATCAGGACATGCGATTTAGTGCGGCCAAGCATGATCGAATTTCGAGCATGTCATCCGACGATGCCAATGTTTCGAAGTTCATCATGACCTCAATGCTTTTGCACATTACTGGACTGTTCTCATCTTGACACACCTCAGCGTCTCGTTGACGAGACGTTCAAACCTTGTGCGGACTGGATCCTTTTTCCCACGGACCTTCGACATCACCATCGCATACCACCCGCACCACCCAAACAGATGCATAGGCCCAGATCTTCTAAGCTGAAGCCTCAAACCGGATGGCAGGTCGTATTTACACAATACGTTCACCACTCGCCACGGACCAACTATCATAAGCCACATCAGGCGGTAGGTGTAGCTTCCAGCTAGAACGGCTAAGGGTCATCTGAGAGGATGAAGAGAAGGCTGCTCATAAGCACTGACGGTACTTGTGAAGCTATCTGTGAATGAGGATATCAATGGCGTGTTGGGATATACATAAGAACGTCTGGTTTTCGGTCCCTCCATTCGACGCGGTCTAATCTTGACGAAGACGTACCGGACTTAAAGCTAGACACCACAACTGTGCCTACGTCGGCAAGTTGGTGGCTTCCGACTTTGAAAGACCACGCTGACGGCCAACAAATATCCGTAGATGGTACTGTAAATGACTCTACGTGACTCCAACGCAAGGCGTCTTGACCTGCAGTAGGATCGAACTGAACGCTTACCGACGTTCTCGTATTTACTTGCCCGAGGGTGGACAGGGGAGCGGAGCGGTGTGCATCAAGTACATCAAGTCGTATGTATTGCCGCCGGTCTCGTCGGGTCCCACAAGCCGTCCACATCAGCCAACAGCAGCTGTGTATGTGATCACATGGCCCATTGAGCGCTCCATGTATATTTATTTGTCTGTTGAGCATTTGGTACATGTTACTATTACCGACAAAAGGCTGCTCGGAGGGCAAAGTGCGACATGCGAGGTCGAGGTCGACGAGATGTGATGCGGAGAGAACTGCCCAAACGGAACTGCAGGAACCGATAATTAGCCTTTCGAGTTGATCTTCGGATAGGTGCATGCAGTTGATAGAGAGACAACAGGGATCGCGGCAGACATTTGCGCCGGACGGAAGGTGCCTCGAAAGGGTGCGCGCTCCTTCACGAACGCGAGTTTGACCTTCGACCAAATCATCAATTGGTAGCGAACCACGCCTTCAGCTTATGAATTCAACGCCTATCGTCAGTTTTATTCCCCTAGTGGCATTGTACGCAACTTCTCAGGATCGTAATTTCGCAATCGGCGTGGTTTGCGCGGTGGCGAGGCAGCCACTCAGTGTATGTCGGGTCCGGCGATGGTGACAGGCTGCATGGCGGCGGGTCTATCGATGGTTGGAGTCTACCGAAGAGGAATGAAGCAATGTTGAAGGGCCGATATTCTACTGGTGTTAGGTGTTGTCAGTACTTGTCCGTGTATGGTCATCATGCAGTTCCGCGGCGGAAATTTGTGGCACGAGGCCGCCAACTTCCCACCATTCCCGTCGTCGTTGGACTCAAGCCTGAGCAAGCAGTGAGAGTTTTATATCAGCTTAGACATACCGGTTCATACCAGGGATTAATTGTAACCCTCGATGTGGTGTGGGGCTGCTCCCTTGCTGAAGCTTTTGAGCTATCTTCGCCCATCTCGCCCACCAGAAGGCGCGCATTGCTAGCACTCGAGCACGTTTGCGATAGTTATAGTCATCTATATCTATACCGATGGGGTTGGCGTATCTCATTGTTGAGGTTGAGGTGGGTGATTGCAGGTGTGGATGTAGTGAGGGTGTGGGAGTGGACGACGTGATGCGGGCGCAATAAAATTGTCACTGCAGGAGCGAACTACTCCATGTCCCACCCCTCTCCACCCACAGCACAACGATAGTGCACATATCAACTAAAAGGCTTGCTTTACAGCAGATTTACATGCAGAAGACCTGCCTCAGCCGCCCTGTTCACATCACATCCGACTGAGACGATTGCATCAAAAGTCCCAGGCGATCTCACAATGCCATACAATGGACCTCCGAGAGCGATGGCTGTACCACGACAGTAGACTGCAAAACATCAAACAGCATGCGCGGAACTAGATATGAGCCTCATAACTCTTGAACAATCTTCTACAGATTGATTTGGTCAAGGTCTCATGAGGCGCAACAGCCATGACAATAATAAATACAACAGAGATTATGATTTGAGACAAGAGCACCTCAGACTCACCAGCTGCAAGTCCAGTCTACCAGGGACATAAACGCGACAAAAATGAGCAGGAGTGAGTACTTGAAGGCAGGAGATATGGCAACAAAAAAAAATGTGAAGGATGGACGTGAGTAAGTGCATTCACACGCCGGGAAACGAGCTGCTTGTAGACTCGAGCTACACAGGAAACAGTTGCCATGCCAAATTCATCCTATACCGCGACCGGAGCCGGGGCCCTCGAGTAACACCGCATACAGTCTGGTAATTAAACATGCCAGCTGCGCAGTGATAAGAACAGGTCCTCGAAGACTCGACAAATGTACACAAATGTACGCACATTTTGGAATGAGGTCGGCGCATGCCCAAAGATCATCAAGACCTACTTCCTTACCACGACATCCTAGGGCTGGCGATTGTTGACTTGTGGGACTCACGAAACAGCAAAGATGATTCTGTTGGTGAAGATTTGAAAAGGGTACACGATGGGATGTCATAAGAATATACCATTTATCTCAAGTACTGGAAATTGCAGCATCAGGTAATCATCTTGTGCGGTACAATCTAGCGCTTTTATAAACCCCATTCGCGCGTGACAGCTCCCCTGTTGCCTCACTTTGGCTTGCTTTGAGCAAATTGAACGCGTAAAGTAACTCCCGAAACCCACAAATCATCCATCTCAGCAGGATTGCGTACCCGTCGCTTCAGCTTTCTCCTTCGCAATCCTCGTCCAGTTCTTCGGATAACCCCTGGCAATCCGATACTTCTCACCATCTTTCTCCACCCTATCGAACAGCCCCTGCCTCCACCCACCATCGCCATCCTTCTTAGAATCAATCCTACCACCATACGTCCAAGAAAGAAAACCCTCAGCACGAGCGCCATCCGATGCCTCGAGAACGCCAATAGCAATATCTATGATCTCGGGTCGCGTGTCAGAGGAGTAGAAAATGCACGCTGAGCAGGTGCTACAAAAGAAGCGCAAAACACCGGGGGATGAAGCATAGTACGTGAGTGTGCCAATGGCAGGGTCCTTCGCATCGACCAGCTTCTTGAGACCGTCTACGTGGCTAGGGAAGCTGCCGTTTTGGTTGCTGAAGGATATGTACTTCATCTCTGAGAATGTCCAGGGGCATACATCGATGCCACTTTGGAGACGACAGGAGTCACAGCCACATAAAGAAGCTAGGAGTTTATGCGTCTTGGGATCGATGTTGAAGGGTAGATCCTCCTCTTTTACACCAGAGTAATCACCTCGGTGAAGAACAAAGCTGACGCCTTTGCATCTGCAGTGGATCGGAATTGCGTCTTCTTTCTTAGCTTCGTAGCCCGTTAGCTCAGCTGGCGAGGGCCACTGTTGAGGGAGTTCCTCTGCGTTCTCGGCGTCGCTGCCCAGTTTGTAGCGTTTGTTCTCTGTGCCGTCTGCATTTGGATATCGTAGCCATTCGCTCGCGCCGCCATCAAGGGTGTCGCCAATGAAGCTCTGGTGGATGAATTTGAGTAGATTATGATTAACGTTGGTTAAAGCGCCAGTCCACACGCCAAGTGGTCGAGATTGATCGTTGCGAGTGACCCAGAAGATAGGCGTAGAGCAAGTTGGACAGAAGAGGAGGCTGATTCTAGATGAGAAGTGGTATACCTTGAGCTTAGAAACGTCGACGTTGGATCGTGGCTCGGGCCAGCGTATGTCACCAGTATAGAGTTGGCCCGATACGCGGCGGCAGGAGTCGCAATGGCAGAGGTCGCCTACCAAAGGCAATTCCGATTTGGCAACCTCTGTCTTGAAAACATTTGCTTTGCAAAGACAGTGAGCTGTAAGGGTGATCGAGTCTTCCTTTGTTGACGCCATCTTGAGATTGCAGAGTGTTGGTCAATCCCGAAGGGAATGAGGGGCCTTCTGTTTCATTTATGAGGTGAATGTGGTTGTACGTGGGATTGGTCAGTTATCGCGGGGTCGCGTTTCGTATCCAAAGAAGCATGGAACACGAAACAACGTGACCACGCCCTTCGTGTGAATTACGTCATCTGACAAATCCGTAGGCAACAGTCATGATCTTCGTGATAAGTCCTGAAAGTATATGGCGATCTTCGCGCAGATAAATCTTGAAGTACCGGGAAGACCTTCATAGCATTGAGGCAGAAGATTTGGACGTTTGTTTGTGGTGTAGTGTTAAAGTCGTGCATTATCATATCTTGATTACACGCATTACATCGAACAAGCCAGCCTTCTGCTTCTCCGACATCCCATCTTTTAACAGGCCCGTCACATGCTCGCCCTCGCGCCCTCGTTGATTGCTCACTAGCGTTGTATTTCCCTTCTTGAACTCGTGTGTTCGCCCAGTCGCTCCCGAGATCCAAGTCTTGACATTATTGAAGTGAGGTGTGTCCAACAGATTCGTTCCGTACGCTGAAGCCCATGGCGCATCTACTTGCCAAGGATCCAAGCATTCTCGCAGCTCTGGAGCAAAGGAGGTAACCACAACAAGCTGTGTCTCTGATTTGGACGTAGCCGAACCTGCTGGTGGAGCAGGAAGAGTAGTGCCCCCGGCAGACGGCTTAAGCGTGGGCTGGGAATTGTTTAGTTCGTCGATAAGCCACTTGTAGTCTCTCTTGTGTTCCGCGTTATGCTTTTCGATGCTCCAGTTCTGAATTCCATCCTTTTCGTCGAACTCCGGCATCTTCTTCAGTACCGCGGCTACATCAGCGTCAGGGATTTTGCTCCACAGCGTGCATCCCAGTAAGACCACGTTTGTTCCTGGAACTTCCGATCGCGTCTCATATAGGACTTCTAGCCTGCCTTTCGTGACTGGATCTTTTTCCATCTTATGCGCTAGTTGCAGGCCGTCCATCCAACCTAGACCGTGAAACTCCAGGGGGCCGAGCACTAGGAAGACCTTCTCATGTAGATTACAGCGTCGGATGAGGAATGAAAGGTATTGTTCGTAGTCGATTAGGCGGCCAATGTTTCCCGCGAGGATTAGAAATGGTGCTGCCACCGGGATGTGAAATGTGAGATATTGCGATTCATAGTCGAGGTGTAGGTCAGAGAGTATCTGGAAGGAAGTCTTTGGGCCCGAGAAGAGGCCTGATAAGCGTTTCGATGTGCTGGACAGGAGATCCATTTTTTCTTGAGAGGCAATTCACCGATCTCAGGTCTCTCCGTATCGTTAATCGTTGATGGGTGCATAAAACGGTAGTCACTGCGGCGCGAAGGCGCAATCTAATCTAGCACCTTAACAAAGAACAAAAATGGGTATCAAGAGACAAGAAACAGAAGAAATGCGCTTGAGTTACGAGAGAGGTGAAGGAAGCGCGGAAATAGCGAAGAGTGCCCTTAAAGAATCGTGCGAGCTGAGCCAGCCCGCGATAATCACCTCCGACCCTGCAGGATCGCGGCTAGCTGAACGTCCGCGCCGTCATCCTTCGTTTCGCTCCCTACAGATCACGGTGGATGCAAGTGCCAGGACACGCCTAAAAACGTTCGATTGAGAGTCGCATGTGTCCGTAATTGGATATGGCGGTCTTTTGCACAGCAATGTGCTGTCGAGGAGGGTGGCTGTGGGGTGGGTGGCCGTCGCCAAGGTGATGGATTTAGATCTGGTCTAACCTGAGTGGGATGGCACAGCTGATGTCAGCTCAGCTCTTCCTATTCCTAGGAATCCAACCATTCACTTAACTACCTCTCACCCGCTAATGCGTTCGTCGTCGAGTGCGCACTTGTGCAGCTTTGGTTTGACACAATCAGCGCGCTGTATTTCACAACTTCCACTACACAGTTATCCTCAACTCTACGAATGAACGATCCACCTACTGTGTGCTACCTCACATTGCATCACCATGACCGGCTAGCCTATAACAATAGCCATAAGCCAAAGACGTGAGATTAGAAAGTATTAGTTCGCCATCTGGATTGTTTGGGAGCGCACAAAATGTCGAGAGTTAGCTAATATCCGGACTTTGGCTTTCAGTCAACTATCGCGTCCTCTCATATATGGGCTAGAACCCTATGCGGTTTTCATCAACGAAATAGCGCCCTCGTTGCATTTATGGGAAAGTTGCCCCACAAAGGCGGATATCTCAAGCTGCAATGCCTCGGCTACCCTGGCACCGCACTACTTACCATGCATGCAGCATGGACGATCCGGCTCATCGGTTTTTCAAGACCAGTCTCCAGACTTCATTTATGTACCGGCATGTCACCACTCAGTACCTTCCATTACCGGCATCGCCGGGATACTTCGGTCTGCTCTGAAGACTACATCGCAGACGGATGTTCAGCTGTTCATGCCCGGAAGGTAAGCAGCTGCTTCTGGAAGCCAATAGCCCTCCAGAGACAGCATAGCCTGAATGCTTTTGGATGTCTGAGAGGAACTCACACAGGAGAATGGCATGGAATCTGCACCAGGAACGATTGATCCGCTCGATATGGTGGACGCTGTACGTTATCCGGCTAAATGTTCATCGTGTTGCAGTTTTCGCCCCAAGATGCAGCTTACTACCACAGCGAACATTCGCATCTTCTAACACATGTAATCTAGGCTACTACACTCTGAATATGATCATCGCGCTACGCTTTACATATCTTCTTCCACAGGTACCTACTTGCGATGGGCAACTAGGCGCGCACGTCCCCAGGTCCGAGATCTAGCCAGGATCTGCAAGGATCTCGGTCGTCCATGAGGCTGAACTTGCAATCTGTTCCGGTCACACCATCGACGGCTCGATATTGCATTCGGGCGATCTACTAACCTCGAACCTGGATCAGGAAAGCCATGCTGATCTAAGAATAGCCATTGAACCCAACAACAAAGTCAAAGTACGAGGTCCATATATTACTTGCATCTTGACATCGGATCGGGCCTTTTGGCCGCCTTGAAGGATCTTCGTGGTGGTGTAGTAATGAGCTTAGTTGGAGATCAGGAGGCTTAAACTACACTAAGTGTTACTACAGGACCTTCCTCTGCCAGCGTTCTCAAAATGTACCTGTACTACATCCAAGGCACCACATGGGAATGTCTTAAAGAGCACGAGTGCCACCAAATTCGCTCATGTCACTTGGCGATATTGTGCGACTTTCCAGAAGCAGGCACTAATCTGCAGGTGCAATATACTGTAAGTGACACAGTACCATTCCAAACCACATCGCGCCCCCCGTATTCACCAGCCCAGCATCCAGGCTCGCATTACTCACCCCTCTACTTCAGTCAAGCCAATCATCGTCTCCATATTCTCCTCCTTGGCTGTCAGCTCTTATCTGCCTACCTATGTCAACCTCGCGACATGTTCCTCCAACACCGCTTTTTCCCTTGAAGCGAACGGAATGACGGCTAGATGCCGTGAGTCGGTGGCTTGAAAGCGACGGATTTTGTTTCTGAAACCCATGTCCGTCTGTTGAGGGCACCCCGTATTCATCTATCCAGTAGCGACAGGTTCTCAAGATGGCGAAGTGCGCCCAAATGCCAATTTAATGTACATCGTGAGTACATTCTAGGCTTCGAAGAATACATCTGCTTTTTAGCAGGCTGCCATTCCAGATTGTATAAGATACTCTGATATTCACAACTTCTCGAAGTCCACTTCTCAGTCACCTTTTCTCTCACTTTCTTCATTCGCTCCTCTCGTTGGTTAAGATGAAGACCATCTCCTACCTTAGCTACGCCCTCTTGGCATGCCTCCCCTTCTCCGATGCCCATCCAGGCATGGGTGAGCAAATGGTAGAGATGCGTCGCGCAGCCAGCAATATGAAACGACAAGCGTCAAAAGAGCTCATTGGCGATCTAAAGACTCTTGCAGACTCCAAACTCACCACAATCGGCAAAGACATCAAAGCAATCCTCCTCTACCAGAAGGGCGCCGAATCATCAACCATCGATACATCTATTCCAGTCGGTGCTATCGGCAGCGCAGCCTGTAAAGCTGACCTCTGCTGTCACTGGAAATGGCTCGCGTACGAAATGACCGCTAAGTTCAATGGTTCATCTGGTCGCTGCTCCAAATTCGCAAGACAAGCAGTCCGCTTAGGCTTCCACGACGCTGGCGTCTGGTCGAAAGACAGTTCCTACGGCGGCGCAGATGGAAGTATTCTTCTTAGCAACGAGATGTCTCGCGCAGACAACAACGGCTTGGCTGCAATCGCCGACCAGACGAAGAATTGGTATAACAAGTACAGCCAATACGGCATGAGTATGGCAGATATCATCCAGTTTGGAGCGAACGTAGCGACCGTGGTCTGTCCATTAGGACCCAGAATCCGGTCATTCGTTGGGCGCAAAGATAACACGAAGGCTGGCCCGACCGGACTTTTGCCTGGCGAGAAGGACTCCGCTGACGTACTCATCAAACTCTTCCAAGCCAAGACTATCGATGCACATGATCTCGTCGCTCTCGTAGGAGCGCACACTACTTCGCAGCAGCACTTTGTCAACACAGCCCGAGACGGTGATCCACAGGATACGACGCCTGGTATCTGGGATGTGGCATTCTACCCGCAGACGACCAGCAACCCACCAGTCCGTGTTCTGAAGTTCCAAAGCGACATTAATTTGAGTAAGGACTCAAGGACAAGCGGCGAGTGGGCGGCGTTCAGCGATCGAAACAGTGGTCAGAATCACTGGAATGAGGTATGTACTTGCCTACTATCATACTAATTAAGGATATCATATCTGACAGAAATAGGACTACGCGAAAGCGTACACGCGTCTTTCTCTCCTCGGTGTCAATAATATTAATGACCTCAAGGAATGCACGAAGGTGCTGCCTGCCGCGCGCACATCCTTCGTCAGCGAAGACCAGAAAGTGCTAGATATGTGGCTTGCAGGCCAGTTCGATCAGCTGAATAATATGGTCGATGATGCGATTCAGCTGACGGGTGTGGTGTCGGGGACTTGAAAGTAGTAGGATAAATGGGATATACCTAGAGACCATCCGTATACACTAGTAATCCAATCTGTTCATTTCATGCATTGCTGTTTATGGCGTCAGCAGATAAGTATTTCACCAATTTTCATAGATCGGCTTAGCGTAGGATACTTTAAAAGTATATCTTATTTCGAAGCTTGAAGTACGAAAGAGCTCGTAAACTTTGAGTTCCAGCCTCCCTTAACACACAGCAATCATGGCTCTACGCTACAAGATAACGCGATAGAATTTTCAACTCTGTATGTATACAATTAATCTGTAGCCATTGATATATGCTCTAATTAGTAGGCGTGGTGGCGGAAGTGTGTTTTAGCTTTAAATAGTGAGGTTTATGTAGGCGCGGGGATGGAGCCGGTACTTAGAAGCTACAAGCTCCTTCGCACAAGCTATGTTGCAGCCTTTTTTAGAGTTATATCAAAGTATTATAAATAATCTACAATATTTTGACAAGGCCTTAGTGAGCTTATTCTACTTCTTATAATATTCTACTTATCGTAGAAGTCCATTAGACTAGTTCTCTCATTAGATATCAGATGGACTTTTGCTTATTTTAGAGTTGTTAGCATATGTAGGAACCTCTTCGCCAGCTTTCCAAGCATATCTCGACCCTGGATGATCTTCCGGCAGCCGCGAATTTCCCGCAAATCCTGTAAGAGTCTCTCGAATTGCCCCACCCTTTATTTCGTAGTCATCCCAAAACCGAGCCTTTCTCCTTAACTCGGGAGCTCCACAATATCATCGAATATGCCCGGCATACTGGTAAATTCAAAGTTGAGCCCGTCCACACCCGCAACCTCTGACTAACGCAGCAATCTCATCGGCAATGGTCTGCACACTCCCAATAATCTTGACACCCATGCCGCCCACAATAAGGTAGTCGGCTATAGTCTTCTTGTTCCCTTTCAGATTATCGCTGCCAGTCACTGTGGCCACCAGTTATTCACGAGTGTTTGCACCGCCGGCTCGTCGCCGAACCGAACATCCTGATCATCATCGTATTTGTTCAAGTCGTATCCTAAGAAACCAATGAGTCGTCAAGGCTAGTGACGGGAAAGGCCTTCATGAGTAGACACCCCATCCAGTACCGAAGGGCCAGCAATTCGCCCAATTCCTCTTTTAGCCTTTTGTCACTTTGTGCTCAACATGCCCATCTGCAATTTTATATTTTTCATCATGCTCAATTTGCGTTCCCAGTCCAAGAGTCCTAGCTGCGGATTCTAGATACGACGTTACCACATTCCAAGCCACTCGTCCATTCGTTAAATGGTCAAGTGTAGAGAATTTCGCGCTAACATGTATGGCTGTTCATATGTAGTGGAGGACGTGACGCCGAATCCGACGGTCTCCGTCGCAGCAGCCATAACCGCGATGCTCAGAATGGGATCATTACTCGGGAACCTAGATATTATCATGTTAAACATGTACTTCTGCTTCTTCATATCCTACTGTTACGCCATGAAGACCAGGATTTGAATGATAGGAAATAACTTACTGCGCTGCTGCTTCTACCGCTGGATCAAGGCTCCCTTTGTATACATCATATCCCGCGAGAACATCCGCGAAGAAGATCGAATGGAACATTGCTACCTCCAGCTTCTTCGCCAAGTTGAACCATTGCTTAATATCCTTGTAATTTCTTCCTTGGTCGCCTGGGGGGTTGAAGAGACCTGGGTTGAGATGTGCAGGCGTTTTGATGCACAAAAGCATTCAAATTCAGGTGCTTTTTCGCTGGGGTCTCCGACATCTCAAGCAAGAAGGAAAATTTACCTGTAAACGTTAGCGAAGAAGCATTTTGATGGAGAGCTAGCATTCCTATAGCATGTCTTTGGCCATGAGTAGTGTTCCTGATGTAGTAATTATTGCGCTCAGGCCTCGGCTTTTGGCGACTTCGGAGATCGGAAATGGCGAAATAATCCGCTATAGTCTAACAAAATGACGATGTAGCTTACAAGTTCTCAAAATTGGTCCTTATTAGGACGCCTAAGATTAAGCAAGGGAGCATTGTCAAGTCTAACTCTAACTTACCTGCTCTAAATCAAGAGTCTGAAGAGGTACGGTATCAAAGATATCAATAATCTTGGTTCCTCAGCCCCTAGTAATGGTATCTATCTTCTACCTCTTCGTCTTCTGCTTTGCCTCAGATATGTTCCTCGGTCGTACCCTTGCACTCTCTATATCCCATGAATGGAACATATCGGTGTACTCATCCTCGTATTCTGGAACGTCCCCGAGTCCGCGAAGTGGTTCACGTATAATACCATATATGGTGCGTCGGTTATTCAGCCCGTCTTCCATGGCTGAGCAAATGATATCCTGAAACACAACACAGGGGAGCGAGCATTTGTGCTTGTATTTATGAACTCTGTCTCCCTGGGCATGTCAGCCTGGATTCCACTCCTAGTTTTCCGGACTGCGGAAGCTCCAAGGTCTGCAAAGGGCTTCTCGTTCACGCTGGCGCTCTGGTTCTTGTTCCTTGGTATGATGCAGGTGGCGAGGCATCTACATAAACGATAAGAGTGAGTGAATACCTGGCATGATGAGGTTGTAGACTCTAATTCTATTACAGGAGCTTATACGAACTGGCCCAGAACACCTCTGTTGTGCCATTGGAGAAGGCCGTTGATGAGGCACCAGGTAGTCAGCCTTAAACACCCTTGATGGTCTCCTCAGTGCTGTAAAAGATGGGGCCTTCGGAGTTTTAGAGACGGCTTGCAGCTGTCAAGGACCATAATGGCATAGGCTGCTAGTCTATTACTAATAGTAGGACGGTCCTCACACAGTACGTAGGTTCTGATTAGTGACTATATATTAGATATCTAACTTAGAGTGGGCCTCAAAGTGTTGCATGCTTAAGCACTGCGAGTATGGTCATGATAGTGAAACCCACCATTCTCACTTACACTGATGTCTCCACTAGAGGATCTCGTCACCGACTAATCGCATTCACCTAGCTACAAAACCCCCCAAGCCCCAACTCCATATTCAACCATACAGCACATCAATCCACAAACAATGGATTCCCGTTCGCCGACTCTCGAGCCTACATCCCCTGACGACACCGTGCCTAAGCCTCCAGGCCACATCTTCCGCACCATCAGACGCCTCTCTTCCCCTTCCAACTTTCACAGCGCCGTCTACCTCTGCCTACCCCGCGAACTCCCTCCCCTTCCCGTTCTCAACGCTAGTACGGACTACGAGTTCCAAGCCACAGTCGCAAAGGAAGGCGTAGCGTTCAAGAAACTGCCTGGCGCGCGGATACATCAGCAGATGGGGCTATTAGAGTACTCCAGACTATCTGACGCGCTCTTGCACTCTTTGCACTCCAACGGCGCGAGCGATCTAACGCAGAACTATCTCAAGTTGCTGCCACAGCTCGTGATCGTCAAGACTGCCGTTGAGCCAGCGAATATCAGGAATGAAAGCGAGGTAATTGAGTTTCTTCACCGTGGACGAGAGTACAGCACACTGCACATTGGATCCAGTATTATCAGGAGCCAAATAACGTGCGAAGCTAGCTCATCGTGGCTTTGTCTGCGCCCCGTCTTCGGTCCCACATTGTCCCAATTTGGCGAAGCAAGTAGAGTGGATGAACCAGGTGGTATCCCAAGTTGGCTTGTCGCGCATATCTTCTTGGGTTTGATTGGTGCGGTCGGGTTTCTGCATGGAGATGGCATTGCACATGGCATGATTGATGCTTCTAATGTCATGCTGAATCTGTATCCATCGTATATGCATCATCGGTACCGCGGGTATCCAGACGATCAGCTCATCGACTTTTCACATTCGACTTCAGTCGCGGATTCCGGTCCTGAAGTTGATACTAGGGATTTGCTTCGGGTTGTGGAGCAAACGATCTCTAGGTGGAGTGATGCAGCGCCTTTGCTGGCTGCGAAGGCCGTCGGAGAAGACAGCAATGACGCCATGGTGGTGCTGTTGAGGGATCTGCAAGATGTGATTCGTGATGATGGGGTCTTCGGTTTGAAGGACATCGAGCAGCAGTTCGCCGTCCGACTTGAGAGGATGAGAAATGCGGGGCCAGAGACTATACCGAGAGCATTGATGAGGCGTCTGCATGCTGACATGGCGACGGAGGCAGAGTTGGAACTTGGGATGCGGAAGTCGTTTGTCGTGAGGTTTCTGACCAAACGGGAGGATTTCAAGAGGATTGTGGAGGACGACAGAGTGACTATGGGTAGTGGAGATCATGCAGGGATGCGAGAAAGCAGGATCTTGGTGATGAGGTTCACAACGAGAAAGGTGGGATTTTTGAGGATTTTGGGGGAGGGGGTGAACACAGAGATGAACGAATATGAAATGGGTGATGTAGAGATGGCGGCTGACTAAATGAAGGAGGAGTCCAGCAACGCAGGATACTGTTCTTTCTATGGGGGCAAAAGGAGGAAGGAGCCGGGAGAGGGCAGAAGAGGAAAGACGGCGGGAGAAGAAAAATTAGGGGAAGGCAAGAAGACGACAGGGCATATCAGGAAGCTCCATTACCAGCTGCGTTGGGTATAGCTTGGCGACTACATCGCCGTTGACCTTGTTGATCCATATCATTCATTTACAACCATTCTTTCGGCACCGCTCTTTCTGACCACGTCCTCTCGCTCTCCCATGCTAGCCAATCTGACCTCGTTGTCGGCAGCAGTCCCATGCCGTTCACCTTCCAGATACCCAAAGCCAACATCAGCATATTGCACAGGATGTACACAATCTTGACGCCAAGTAATCGGCTTGACGTGCCAGGCGTCTCGTATGGAGCGAATGTGCGTTGTAGGCCCAGGACAGCCAGGACGGGCGTCTTGAAGAGGGTGAAGACCATGAAGACGGAGAAGATCTGGAGGGTGTTTCCCGTCATGTACATTCCTATTAGTGGTCAGCGACAAGTCGTGGTTTCCTTTCCCAACGAGATATCACACACCGAATGCATTCATTGGCAGCTGCTTCGCCGGGCCAATCGCGACTTCCCACGCCTTCTTCATCTTGAGGGTGTCCATCTCCTCGGGTGTTGGCGCCTTCCGCGCTGTCTTGGACGACTGTGCGCGCTCCTTCCGTGTCAAGGACGCGGTGTAGCCGGGCGGATCAGAAAGGGACGCATTTTTGGGTTTCGATGCGGGCGTAGAGTTGAGGTCCAGCACCCATTGCGGGGGCGGCGGAGGAAGCCTCGACATGTTGATGGCGTGGTTGCGATGCGCGGACTGTCTCGAAGAATCTAGTGGGAGTGCCCTCTTGCTCTGAAGCAGATGGTAGGCTGTGATGCTGGCGAAGATGGTCGTGCTGAGTACGAGTGTACGAGTCCCATCCACCTGGAGAGGTCCGCATTCGTCGGCCTTGGCGGATGCACGTTCCCTCTCCGCATCGACCTCCGTCAGACTCCCCAAAAGTTACAATTCAACATCATTCTGCTCCAATTCACCCGTCCCGTCGCGTTGACGTCCGCCGGTCCTCGCTCGGTATGCGCGACACGACATACAGCCTATAGACGAGCCACACGTCCAATCAAACCCCGCACACCGCACTCGAACGGCAGGGAGGGGCGCTAAGTTGGGAGGGGACGTTATCTTGGTTGTGCTACGCAGGCACATGCATCGAGGGGACAGCTCAGCTGCCACACGAGACAGCCTGACAGCTTGCCCAGCATGAGCCAGGGCGGCCAGGATGCGAAGCTCTTTGCGAGGGTACGTCTGCTCTATTTGTCCACACCACCCATATAGCCGCAGACCAGACGACTCCCCATGTTCTCCTACTCTCTGCCATATCTAGATCGCAGCTTGAATCGCAAGACCCCCGCGACAGTACAGGCCCTCTTCTACTTGCTATGACCGTCCTTTGCCATGATCATGTTTCTCCCCTACACCTTCGACAGCGCTCGCTTACAATACCTCCGCACTCCACAGGGCAAGGTCGCGGAGCTTCGCCTCGAGCTCAACAGCGGCGGCAAGAAGGACAAGAACTTCTCTGCAAAGAAGACGGCCCTCAAGAAGATCGTCGCAAACATGACCATGAGCAACAATGACATGGTTGCACTCTTCCCGGACATTGTCGGATGCATGCACATACCGAGTCTGGAAATCAAGAAGATGTGGGTGACATGACATACATTAGCGGGCCAGGGCTGACAGCAGCAGGTGCTTCTTGTATCTGGTCAACTATGCCCGGATAAAGCCAGACATTGCACTCAAGGCGCTGCCTATCATCCAAGAAGACATGCACGACAACAATCCCTTAGTACGTGCGCTCGCATTACGCACCATGTCGTATGTTCACGTCCGAGAATTTGTCGAAGCGACTGTACCGCATTTGAAGAACCTCCTCAAAGACTCCGATCCCTACGTTCGCAAGACCGCTGCCTTCTGCGTAGCTAAGCTCTACGACCACGATCGACATTTAGTAGAAGGATCCGATCTGATCGACAGACTCAACGGCATGCTGAGGGATGAAAACCCCACAGTAGTCTCAAGCGCATTGGCAGGCTTGATGGACATCTGGGAACGAAGTGAAAGTATCAAACTCACCATTGACTACGCGAGCGCATCCAAAATCGTTTCAATTCTGCCGGACTGCTCGGAATGGGGCCAGACATACATCCTGGAGGCCATGATGAATTATGTTCCGCAAGACACAGCCGAAGCTGCACTGCTCGCTGAGCGAATTGCACCTCGTCTCTCGCATTCCAACTCGGCCGTCGTCCTCACTTGTATCCGCGTTATACTCTACCTAATGAACTACATATCAGATCAGAAGGTAGTGACTTCTTTATGTAATAAACTGTCGCCACCCCTTGTCACGCTGCTCTCCAAAGGTCCCGAGATTCAGTATCTGGCCTTGCGTAATGCTCTTCTGATCCTCCAACGGCGGCCGGAGGTACTTCGGAACGATATCCGCGTTTTCTTCTGTAAATACAATGATCCCATATATGTGAAGGTCACGAAGCTTGAGCTCATCTTCATGTTGGCGACGGAGAGGAACATCAAAGAGGTGCTAACAGAGCTAGCTGAGTAAGTTCTCATCCCCCATCGTGTCTTGTGTACCTGGAGACTAATGAGTAAATAAGGTATGCAACCGAGATTGATGTCGATTTCGTACGCAAATCAGTGCGTGCGATCGGCAAGTTAGCCATCAAGATTGCTCCAGCAGCTCAACTTTGCATCAGTACCCTCCTCTCTCTCGTCAGCACAAAAGTATCATACATTGTACAAGAAGCAACCGTCGTTATCCGCAACATCTTTCGCAAATATCCCAACCAGTACGAATCCATCATCTCGACACTATGCGAGAATCTCGATTCGCTGGACGAGCCAGAAGCGAAGGCGGCCATGATCTGGGTCATTGGACAATATGCCGACCGAATAGAAGACTCGGACGTACTTCTCGAAGATTTCCTTGATACATTCCAGGAGGAGACACATGAAGTGCAACTAGCTCTACTTACGGCAACAGTAAAGCTATTCATTCAACGGCCAACTCGAGGCTCGACACTGGTACCCAAAGTCCTGAAGTGGGCCACGGAGGAAACTGACAATCCCGATCTACGCGATCGAGGCTACATGTACTGGCGTCTTCTGTCCTCAGCACCAGAAGAAGCGAAAAAGGTAGTGATGGGTGAGAAGCCCGCCATCACCGCTGAGGAATCAGAGAAGCTCGATCCAGGCACATTAGAGGAAATGTGCCTCAACGTCGGCACACTAGCAACTGTGTATCTCAAGCCAGTCAACCAAGTTTTCCGCTCAGCACGACCACGCAAACTGCAAGACTCACCAGCCTTGCAACGCCAAGAGCTTCCTACCGTAAAAGCAGCACAGCAAGCGCGGGACCGCGCGGCAGCGGAGCGTTCAAGGCTTGACACTACATCCACAAACGGCAATGGGTCTCTGTCTCCTACCAATGGAAATGGCATGGCCGCAGCAGTGAGCGATGCAGATATGTACTTTGCCAGCGTAGGCCGACAGAGCACGTTTGGTGGATCACCTATATCAGCAGATCAAGTTGGTATTGGAGGCGGTTGGGTAGTCAATCAGAACGAGCCGCAGCATATGGTTATGAGCCCCGGGGGAAACGATGGAAACCAGGATCTTTTGCTGTAGTTGCAGGGGGGACGTTACTCGATACATGTACAGCGGGTGTAATGATATATAGCATGGTTAATGTTGCATATCAGCTCTGTAATAGATGCGCTTGAAGGTCTGCAACTTGACTTGCCGAATGATATAAGTGATGGAGAGAGACATGTATACCGCAACACCAGTATTATTATTATTCTACTATGTTTGCTCTTTTTGAGAACTGTGGTATATATTCTTGGGAGTATCCTGCCATGATCTTAGAATAGAATATCATGGTGCTGTTGTTCTGGGAATTATTTTACAGTTTGGCTACTTGGTTTGGGATATGAAAATTGGCCCACACCCCGTTAGCACTTGTACTCATCGTTAGACCGTGTACTATCCACGCCTTTGATAACTGCAATACCAGGTTCAAAATATCATTCGTCGCCGTTTCGCATACCCACTAACGGCGGCCCCGCTGCGTGACCGATGTTCGGTCTCAGAGATCAGCCTTAGATCATGCATCGTCGATTTGGCGCTTCGCTTAACCTGACCCTGTTTTGGTGGTTGCCCCAGCGAACGCAAGCCGGCTCCGTCATAGCGCCGTCCCTTTCTTTCACCACCACCAAGACACCGACAAGACACATTTACAAAGAGTACACGAGACACGCGCCGCGACGCGGCCAGATACGGCAAACATGCAGAGCCAGCAGCCCCCGCCAGCGCCCGCTGCAGGCAACGGCACTCCCCGCGCAGCGCGACAAACAAACAACGACGCGAACCACCTTTCACACCCGCTAAAGCGTCTCTCGCTTCATACGGCTACAAATACGCCTCTACCACAGTCGCCCGGCCTCAATTCGCCTAGAAATCCCGCAGAGCCCCGACGAACCCCTTCGTCACCTAATCCACCGCCACTGTCAATCCGCCGAAGCTCCAGTGTAGTCAGTTTGAATCGGTCGCAGTCGCCTGCCCTGGGACGAAAATCGTCCAGCTCCTCACTTCGAGGAGACGCGCCTGGAACTCCCCGTGGTACTCTTTCCCGCCGATCTTCCTTCAACCCAAACATGCCCTCGCCTATCGGTGCGAAGAGCCCGTTGCAGCCGCCACTAGAAGAGAAGCTGCCACTACGCGCGTGCGATGTGGCTGAGGAACATTTCAAGAAAGAGCTGGCACGGCATGAAGGCGTGACCGGGGCAGTCAACGCGGGTACCGTTGTCATCGTCCACGACCAATGCTATGGCCACCGCTATTCGAGACCAAAGACTCCCAAAAGCACGCTTAGCCTCATCATGGAGCGACCGGAGAGGATATTAGCCAGCGTGCTGGGCATATCAGCAGCCTACGTACGACTGGGGGAGCGTCATTCTGATGGAAACCATCCCCCGCACCCAGATCACAACCCGCCAGAGCGCATACCCTTCAAAATCCGCAAGACTTCGCGACTGGTGGATATCACCTCACCAGTCGTTACAAATGTGCATGGAACGGGGTGGATGAAAGAGCTGAAGTCATTGTGCGACAATGCAGAGCGTAAGCTGGCAACAACGGGGAAAGAGCTCGCTAGGGATGCGCCTTCCGCGTCAGGGCAGGCGCCCAAAAAAGAACTTCATGCGGGCGACCTGTACTTATGTCCTGAATCCATGAACGCCTTTCAGGGTGCTCTTGGGGGCGTTTTGGATGCCGTAGACGCTGTCTTCCAGGGCACGAGCGTGGGCAACAGTCCATCTCGCGCCTTCGTCTGCGTTCGGCCTCCCGGCCATCATTGCTCTGACGACTTTCCGTCCGGATTCTGCTGGTTGAACAATGTCCACGTTGGCATCGAGCACGCCATGATGAATTATGGACTGACGCACGCGGCCATCATCGATTTTGACTTGCATCACGGAGACGGTTCTCAGGCCATAACCTGGGCGCGCAACAAGAAAGTCCAGAATATGTCAAAGAACACACCAAACTGGAAGAAGACATCGATCGGATACTTCAGCTTGCACGACATTAACTCGTATCCATGCGAGGATGGCGACGACGACAAAGTTCAGGCGGCCAGTCTTTGCATTGACAATGCGCATGGTCAGTCGATTTGGAATGTGCACTTGCAGTCCTGGAAGACCCCTGAGCAGTTCTGGGCAATCTATGAAGAGAAGTACACGGTCCTCATCGACAAGACGCGTCAGTACCTCAAGTTCCACACAAATAGGTTGCGGACCGCGCCCAATCATCCGACGCCAAAGGCAGCCATCTTCTTGTCTGCTGGCTTCGATGCTAGCGAGTGGGAGACTGCAGGTATGCAGCGCCATTCTGTTAACGTACCTACGGAATTCTACGCTCGGTTTACACGGGACGTTGTTCGCCTGGCTGAAGAAGAAGGTACAGCTGTGGATGGTCGCGTCATCTCTGTTTTGGAAGGCGGCTACAGTAATCGAGCCCTTACCAGTGGAGTTCTTAGCCACCTTACCGGTCTTTGCGATGGCCAAGTGTGGACTGACCCAATGCCATCCAAGGGCCTCGCATTCGATATGCATCAGCGACTCGGTGGGTTGAGTATGCGTGATGAAGACACGCACATGCAGTCTGTTGAAGCGGAGTCAACACCTATTACCTACGACCCTCTATGGTGGCATGCCACGCAGTTGTCTGAATTGGAGAACCTTGTGGATCCTCCACCAGTGGCTGCGGCGAAGAAGCCGCGCACTGGACCCGCATCACACTTCTCTTCTCCAACGCAATCGTTCACTGCGAAGGTGGTCGATCCCACAAAGCTCAATCGTAGCCTCTCCGGCAAGTATACTGCTAGTCCTTCTCGAGCGCCAACACCTCCTCCACCAGATGTCGACTGGGCCACCGCAGCGTATGCTTTGAGCAAGCTGCTCATTCCTTCCGACCGACAGACTCGTAGCCACAAACCAGAAGAGCTGGCGGAACCGAAGATCAAGAAAGAAAAATTAGCTGCTCCAACTCTAACAACCACACACGCTGAACCATCAGGGCGACAACTGCGTGGTCGCAAAGCGGCCCCATCATACGCCGAGCCAGGCTCTGACGATGAGAAGGCATCCCTACATGCAGATTCAAGGGCTAACAGGCGGAAGACCATCGCCGACTTTCCATTGGCTTCTGTGGAAGCTCCAGCACCGGCTCGTTCTGTCTCACGCCGAATGAGCATCGCTTCTAGCGTGTCTTCAATTGGGGACAGGACAGCCAGTCGTACACCGAGTGTTCCAGCGAGCAGACGAAGTGTTGCACCTACGACAGCACCTACTAACGACATCCCGGTGAAGAAGGCTAGGGGAACTGCAACAACAGCAAGCTCTCGCGCAACTCAACGCCCGCCTGTGCCGCGTATACCGTCAAACTATGCGAGCAAGACCATTGCAGCGAAGGGCAAGGAGAATGACGACGTCGATGCACTTACTTCGGGCTTGAAGCGAATCACATTAAAGATGCCTTCAAAGGAGGAATACGAAGCACGAGAGAGAGAGAAGGAGGAGAAACAAAAGGCTGCAGAAGCTGCGAAGAAGGCGACATCGAAAACCACTACCAAAAAGGCAGCTGCAGGCCGTGCAACCACCACTAAAGCGGCCACCAAGCCTGCCACAGCCAAGAGAGGTCCGGGTCGTCCGTCGAAGGCATCAAAGCCCTCATCACCTGTCGAGATGAAAGCGCCAACTCCAGTGCCAGAGCCTCCCAAGTTACAAAGTGCAGCCACTGCTCCTCTCGAGCAGCCACAGCCCATCCAACCTGAACCGATTTCACAGTTAGCCCAAGCTGTTACGGAGCCCCTCGCATTGGACCGCCGCACTTCCAACGGGATCATGGAGCCGCCAACGGAACTTAAAGACATGACCATGACCCCCGAGCAGCTTCGTGAGCAGCTACCCATGCCATCGTTCGTTAATGTCACTGAGCCATTGCCTGTCGCTTCCCCACCTCCTCGCGCAGATACGCCTCCGCCTCCTCCGCCGTCGAGCATCCCACAGTTCGTTAACTACACAAGTCAGTCCTTTGGCGACCCTTCAGGGGTGTCGTCTCCTCAGACGGCTGAGCCACAAGCCTCGGTGCCTCTACAGTGGCTCCCTACCAACACAGATACTAATCCTTCCTCGACGACATCCTCCCGGCCAATGTCGCCTGCAAGCAAGAAGCAGGACTTGCCAGTGTTTTCAGCGAATGGCGTGATTCCTTTCGCCCCGAACCGAAGTGCTGTTTCGAACCCTGGACAACAAGGTGCTGCAACTGATGTTGCGAAGGAGGAGAGGTTGAAAGACGTGTGGGAGATTCCTGATACGCCAGCGCGGTAAAGCTCTCTGCGACATGCCTGGTAGTGCACATCTTGCTGCCTAAAGTCGACAGCAGCTTACACCGATGGCATTGGTTTCACTCTGAAACATAACGATGGCGTCTTTCATGGTTATTGCTTGCGCAAGGGCTAGACTCGATGATACCCTGTTCTGTCATTATTGGTGGATTTCCTTTTCTGGCGTTCACGAAGCTTCCTGGGCGAATCGGCGCGTTAGCCGTGGGATTGTTGGAGTACCGTGAAGGCGTTCACTCTACCGCATGATTGTAATTATCTAGCTCTTACGCTACTGAGAAGATACCCAGGGTTGAGCTTGCGCGCGCGTATTGCTAGATGTTGGATGTTTATTTAATCTACGTGTTGACTCTGATTGCATCCACGATGCAGCTACTCAGCGATGCCATGTACTGACTCTCCCTGCATCGTCCTCGCCACGCAATATGCCCCCAAGCGCCCGTCATCCCACAACCACGGCTGGCCTTGCAGCCCCCGCCTCTCTGGCGCAGGCAACCTGCAGCATCGCTGTCACAAGGTGCAGGGGCGACTGAGCGGGAGCCAATGGCTGGCGCTGGAGGCCATCACAGGGACATGGTTGAGTGCGGGGCAGCTTCGAGAGCGGACGCGGCAAGCTAAGCTTGGACCCTGGCCCGTCTTGTCCTTTCCTGTTGCAGGACCCTCGAATGACGTACTTTTGGTACGGCCTTGATTGCGAAACGCGAGCGGGTGGAGTAATTCACTGGGCGAGAAGGAATGGCGTGACTGCTGCGCCCAGTACATATGAATCGAACTGCCTTGTTGGCTGTGGTGCGTGCAGCTGCGGCTTCTTTGTCGGCCTTGGAGCTTCTCTTAATACCTCCACTCATCCATTTCCATCACCACTACCCAAAACCCTCTCCGTCTTTGTATTCCACAACAGCATCAACTAGACTACGAAAAGAAGACGACTCGCCACCATGTCCGAGCCCGCAACCACCAGCGGCGGCCACCGCCTCAACCCCTTCTCCCGCCGCGACGAGCACTCGTCGCAATCCATCCTCTTCTACAAAATCACCACAGCACTCAGCTACCTCCTCCTCCTCGTCACAGCCTTCTACTACACCTTCAACAAGCCCCACGAAGGACACCACCCCCACGGCCGCATCTGGCAGCACAACTACGCCACGCCCTTTGCGCAGAGCAAAGTAATCACCAGCATCTACTGGGTCGTGCTCTTCATCCTCCAACTCGGCTACTCGTACTCGCTCTACGTCTCCGACACCGTCTACGTCACGGCCGCAGCAAACATCGGCTCGCACTTCGTCGCAAACAACCTGCTTCTCTTCGGCTTCATCCATCTCTGGGTGCGGAGCCACTTCTGGCTTGCTGAACTGCTGATTGTGATCAACTTTGTCAACTTGAGCGCTGCGTACTTTAGGCACTCGACTACGCCGAGGATTATCCATATTGCGACTGTGAGTGGGCCGCTGGCGTGGAATTTCGCGGCTTTGTATTGGGTGGGTGCTGTTGCGGTGCATTCGAATCATGCTGCTGCGAGGATTGTCGCGAATGTGTTTATTTGGGGGTGGGCTGGGTATGGCTTGTTCTTTTTGGCGGCGTACAAGGATTATACGATTGGGTTTGCGTTGAGTGTGCTGGCGTTTTGTAAGTTGTCTCGCCTTCTATTAACTTTTCCCCTTGCTCCCCTTTCACTAAATCCTCAATGGTAGTTGGGCTTGACTAACGTGTTTTCTAGCAACTGGCGTCGGCCAATTCCTCACCAAGCCGCACCTCCTCCAACTCCAATGGATCTTCGCCTTCACTATTGGCGGTCTTCTATTCCTCCTCTCGCTCGCTGTAGCGGTGCCAGGCTTACTTGGTCGCGATCCCTTCCCGCGTGGCCAGATTGTCAGCGAGGACCGCGAGAGAGCACCGTTGTTGGCTGACGACTAAGTTGGAGGAATATGTGAACTGAAGCAGGACGTGCAAGTAAGTGCGAAAAGGGGACGATGGGAGATGATGCAGAAGTACAACAATATTTTCCATCGATCGAGAAAGCAAAAGTCTAGCTGGAAATTGGAGATTTGGTGATAACGCGACAGACTACGACAGCACATATGACAGGATCCAAAAAACAAACAATGAGGTTGATGGATGGATGGATGCGACACTACAAAACATAATAGTCGGATAATCTTTCTTACTTTTGCATTCGGGAGTTGGGGCCGTTCAGCAAGGAAGGGATCTCGTGCTTTTCCTACTATCAAGTTCATTACTTTCCTTGACAGCATATTATGTTTCGTTATGATTACGGTTACGCTCTGCTCACTTCATGACACCGCTAAGATACCCTCGTAGCTTAAGCTTACTGTCACGTCGATATCAATATCAATATCAATATCAATCCCATTCTCCTCAGTGCACCGTAGCCCTTCACAACCTCCCAATCAACTCTTCTTCATCGTCGCCTACCAACCATCCATCCATCCATGTATCCGCCCACCCTACGCCCCATCATCCTCCGCCAACAAATCCACTCCAACCCCCCTCAACGCACTAACAGCCCACTCAGGATACAACCCCCTATCTCCCTTATACAACGTGCTAAAAAAGCCCTTCACAAACGCAGGGTACCGATCTGCCAAAATCGCCTCTCGCGCCTCCCTCATCAGATTAAGCTGATAATGTACATTGTGCATGGTTAGTAAGTGGGCGCCGGCGGTTTCCTTGGCCGTCACGTGGTAGATGTAGGCGCGGGTTATGCCGAGGCCGCCCGAGGAGACGGGGAGACAGCAGGGGCAGGTGCAGCCGGGGGAGATGGGGGTGAAGTCGGTGGCGTAGAGGGCGTTGCGGAGGTTTAGGGTGCCGGTTGGGGTTATTGCGTTGCCGAAGCGCTGGGTGGGTGGGTGGTTAGTTATTGGGGATGAGTTGATGGAGAGGGAGAGGGAGAATGTGGGTGAGGTAGAGTGCTTACAGCTGTTCTGGTCGGCCATACACAATCGAACATGTCTGCGCCGAGGGCGATGGACACGACGAGGTCTTCCGGGTAGCCCTGAGTCGATCAGTAATCTAGCCCGGTTCAAATGGGGAAGTACTGTGCCTTACCACCCCCATAACATATCTCGGCTTCTTCTCCGGCAACAAGTCCGTACACGCATCCACAACCTTACAATATGCATTCTTCTCTTCCCCACCCGATAACCCCCCAATCGCTATCCCAGGCGTATCCCTCGCTACCATCTCCGCCGTACACTGCCTCCGCAAATCAAGATCCAACCCCCCTTGAATAATGCAGAACAGGTTCTGGCGTTCAGGGTACTTGTGCGCCTGTATGCATCTGTCGAGCCAGCGGACAGAGCGCTCCATTGCTTCCTTCATGCGCGCGAGGTCGGGCGACGTCGTGGCTATCACGTCGTCGAGCTGCATTATTATGTCTGAGCCGATTGAGTTTTGGAGGTCGATTGAGTGCTCTGGGGTCAGGAGCATGGGGGAGCCGTCGTGCGGGCTGAGGAAGCGGACGCCTTCTTCGGTTACTTTGGCGAGCTTGAGGAGGGAGACCATTTGGAAGCTGGGGGGTGGGGAGTTAGCGGCGGTGGCTCGTTCGGAAGAGAGGTTGATGGGATCACCCACCCACCACTATCTGCAGGAGTCAGCACCATTGCTCTCTGACCGTGTGTGGAGGTAGGACCCGGCACCTGTGAGTATGTTATGCGGCCATGATTGGAACTTGTGTGCGCCGCCTATCGCGTCGAGGGTTGCTTGGCCTGGCTTGAGACCTCTCCCGAATATCAGCAAGAGCACGCTTCGTCGCAAACGGAGTGTCGTACAAATGGTACGTGTTGTTCAGACATAACCGACAGCCTTGGTCTTCAAGTTGTTCTGGCGTGAGACCTTTCAGCGAGGCCTGCGTCGCGACGGGCATGAAGATGGGGAGGGGTACTGGCCCGTGGGGTAGATGGAGCGTTGCGGCGCGTGCTTTGGTGACCTAGTGCTGTCAGATATTTGTAGGATGAGTAAGTTTATTGAGCGTACCGAGCATTTGCCTAGCAGCTCAAAGGTGAGCGCCGACGGCATAGAAACGGGTGCCATGGTGTGTAATTGATTATCGCATACCTCTCAAATCTAAAAGCGACATGGAAAAGTTGATGCAGGGATCGCGAATAAGGTGTGGTTCGTGCGCTTAGCGTGATCCCCACGTCTTAACTTCCAACTACATCCGTCACTCGTCACTCGACTCCTGATACTCACTTAGGACATCTGTATCTGAATGCCTCTTGCTATATTCTAAAACCTCTCCCGATAATCAAGAAGCTAACCGGTCGCAAATCTAAGGCGTCCCTCACGTTCGCCCGACATGAAACGAGGCGAGCGCTTCAATGCAGGCGGGAGAGGCTGAGTTGCCAAGCGGGTGCTTATGTTTGGGGGCGAGATGCGACGCATAAAACTACTTGCGTCGCTGTGCTGCATGATCGCTGAGTGCGAGCGTCAACCGTCATGTCAATAACTCGACGTCTGTTGCCATCAAGGGGCGCACGACGCACCTCGGGCTCGCAGCTTTATCCGCCCTGGAACCCGCCAGCCCTTCGATGGTGGTCACTTGTCATTACGATAGCCGCCTGCTGGACGTTTATCGTTATCCTCCAGTATTTCCTTGCGAAAAGTCAAAATGAAGGAGGTGTTATCTTTGCCCAACATGTCAATAACCTTCCCCTCCGTCAATCGTTTGTTTACCTTTATATGCCTACCATCATCGCTGTCATCTTTAGTATCTACATCGTCTGGATAGATCTCGATGCAAAGCGCTACGAGCCATACTATCAGCTATCTAAGCCGAATGGTGCCCTAGGCAAGGATTCCTTGCTTTTACGTTACCCATTCGACTTCATACCCCTGGCTCCTTTCTTTGCGCTTAAAAACCGGTAGGTCACAGCTTAGAAACGGCGATACCTGGAAGAGTGCTAATGCGAGTAGCCACTGGCTCGTCTTTTGGGCATCGCTTGCGACAGTACTCACAACATTTGGCATCGTGCCACTCCAGGCTGGTATCTTTTCGACCGCCAAAGTCGCCCAAACATTTCCCCAAGCTTTCGTACTGTCGCAAAAGTTTATACACTCCTCAGAACAAGATTCGAAACTTACTATAAGCTACGCTCAATCCGCTTATGGTATTCTGAACCTCAACGAAACATTGCCACCTTTTATGACACGAAACTATACGCTTGCACCATTTATAGCGTCAAGTCTTGGAGAACAATCTAACAGCACGTGGACAGCGGAAACGACGCTATATGGCCTGGACGTCCCTTGCGAGGAAGCACGATCGGGCTCTGGCGAATATGGTACCTTCTACAACAGCTCTGCCGGCTGCTCAGTAGGACTGAGCGACTTCAACAATTATACAATCGGCTCTGATCCGGTCCGGACATCAGGTGGAAGTTCCCAACTTCGCATAAAGACTTTCTCGGCGCACTACATGGGCTATCATAATTCTCACAACGACTACTATGGACGGGGGATGTATCTTGGAGAGTCGCTGGAAAATTACTGTTACCAGGTTGGAAACAGAACCTTTTTCGCAGCTTTCGTTCACAATAAGGCCAAAGAACAGGACCCAGGGAATAACGTCACGGCCATATTTTGCAAGCCATCATATTATGAGCAACGTGTTAGAGCTACCGTTGATACAATCACAAGATCCCCAATCAGTATCGTTGAACTTGAGCAGAAGCGACCGTTGTCACCGCAGCTCTTCAATGCAACTGTGTTCGAGTCCACACTTAGCTCTGGCTCGCGCCAGCTCAAAATCAGAGAGAACACTCTGCCAGTGATCAAGTTACCAAGGTACCTCGAGCGGTTGAACAGCACGGAGGTGACTCCAGGAATGATTACCTCCAATGGGAACGAACTCCCTCCAATGGCAGCTATGGCTATTACCACTGTCAACCACCCTATGCAAGACTTTCTGGATCCCAAAGTCTTGGGAGATGCGTATGGGGCTGCTTATCGCCTGCTTTTCGTTCGGGCGATGACCGATGTACTCAGCACCGATTTCTCCTCAGCAACAACAATCATTTCCGGTCAAAGGCAAGTCGAAACTGAGGCAGTCGTCCTCGAACCTGTCTTCACTTATCTTGTAGAAGCCTTCCTTGGTGTCGTCTCCGTATCTGCGATTGCTTTACTTTATATAACACTAGCTCAGAGAAAGAGGAGAAAGCTAGTGGGAGATCCGGGTATGTTCGCCTCTGCATCTAAAATTGGTTGGATGACTTAAAATCGGAGCAGGTACCATCGCGGCTGTCATGTCAATTGTCGCGGATAATACGCCTCTACTATCAACTTTTCATGACCTGGACTGCTCTTCGACAGATTACATGCAGCAAAAACTGCAGACTCGAAGATACAAGCTGGACCACGAAGACTTGCAGTGCCAGTGAGTGTAGGTTCTGACAACATTTGTGCATTCACTAATACCATAGTAGAATTGTTGAACTGGCGCTACCTTCAGACTCGCGGAACCAGCCATTGAAGGCTTCGAAGCCAGATGAGCATGGACTGGAAGTCGCGACACCAATGAGACCAGTTGAGTTTCGCCTGCTCATGGCCATTCCTTTCACGTCCCTATTTGTGGCACTCTTGATTGCTTTGGCTGTTCTATTCGTCAAGAGTAGACCTTCCGGTAAGCTAAAAGCCTCATGCCTGCTTGCATTCAAGGACTGTACAAACATTAGTTGTATTCTTATAAGAAATTGTGGTGGATACTTATCATTTTCGGAGTTTGAGATGCTAGTGTTGACTTCGATGCGAAGATGGAGCAATCACTCAAATGAGTTCGAGCTTAGGTGCTAACGGTTAGCTTAGGACTCCAGTTACCTTCCAAGTCCAGGGTAGTACAGAACATCGTCCGCGAATACCTGCCTACCGCTGTCGCAACACTCATAGAGCCTATGTGGATTTTGATCAATCGCCTATTCTGCTTGCTACAGCCACTGGAGGAGCTGCAAGCCACCAGAGCCCGAGCCTCCAGATCCATTGACCTCAACTACAGCTCGCTTCCGCCCCAACTCACGATAATGAAAGCCGTACGATCCGGACACCTCATGCTAGCTTCGGTGTGTGGAATGTCTTTGCTAGCAAACTTGCTATCAACTATGTTCGCTGGTTTGCTGTTCCAGGAGACGCTGCCTTTATCGAGAATGGTCTCATTTGCGCCACCATTCAATGCAAATTTCATAAGCATCAACGGCTCCGCAGGCCCACCCATAGATGAGAGGCCAACCGACAATCCTGCCGTATATTCCGGCGCATATCAAGGTGGCACTGGCGAGGATCAGTTTCTGGTCGCCGAGTCAAATTACACTCGGAACACGTCTCTGCCTTCTTGGACGGACGAAAACGCAATGTACTTACCATTTCTCGGTTCCGAGTCCTCCCAACAGAATATCCTTGAGTTACATCAAGCGCGCACGAAATACTTTAGTTCTGAACCGAACTGCAAACCCCTCACTTTTGGAAATGACTACCAGCTCCGCCTCTGGAACGATGCTTCACGTGACAGAAATTCGACTACCGGTTCCGATACTCCGCACGTATTCTTCTCTATGGATGTGCAGGACCGTGACGGCAGAAATATTAGATGCTATCCCCGAGAAGACAGTAGCATTGGTCTCGGGCTAGGCCGCTTGAGTCGCGCCTCAAATGAGCAAGCGTGCCGACTAGGTAAACTTGCAGCAGAACTGTTGACTACACTTGGCGGAGGTCCAAACGCAACCCTTCATGAACAAGAGATTTGTGCATCGGCTGTAGCGCTAGGGTGGATGCGTGTCACTAACACAAACTGCACTGATCCACGCAGCTTCTGGGTAGCCCCGGATGACTTTGAGGAGGCGAACGGTGGCAACACTTTTATGATGAGCTGCCGACCGAAACTTATCATTGGAGAGGCTTTGGTGACTGTCGACTCCGCCGGCCGGCTTCAAAGCAAGGCAAAAGACCGCGTACCAGAGCCAGACCAGAGTCCTCAGGCACTCAGCAGGTACTTCCCCAATGGTGTCGAGAGCCTGCTCGAACAGTCTAGCCTTTTCATTTTCCGCACCCTGAGGCCTTCGTATCATAACGACTCGTTCGCAAGCGAGCACATCCACTACTTCATGAACCGGGCGGCAGGCAACCTACGATTAACGGACCCAAGCGAACCGCTCCCCAAATTCACCGACGTGGAAGAGCCCATGAGCAAGGCGTATACTAGACTCTTCGCCATCTGGCTTGGAGTCAACAAGGAGCTTCTACTTGCCCGATCTGTAGGTACCGCGAATGCGCAGGTCTCAGGCACAACTACCACGCTTGAAGAGCGCCTCCTCTTCAAAACACCTATGTTTATCATCTCAGAAGTTATCCTAAGCATCTACATCGTTGTCTCGATCCTCATCTACTTGAACCGCCCGGGTCGCTACCTCGCGCGCATGCCAACAACTCTCGCTGCGGTCATCGCTCTCTTCGCTGCAAGTACCGCGGTCAAGGATCTACAAGGCACATCGAAGCTTACCGCGAAAGAGCGACGCAAATATCTCGATGACTTGGATTATAGATATGGGTATGGGAGTTATGTTGGTGGAGATGGGGGCGTGCATGTTGGGATCGAGAAGGTTCCGTTTGTGAGGAGGATGATGGAGACGAGGTTTGAATATTCGAAGGTTGATAGGGAGGTGAGGAGGAGGGGAGTGGAAGGGAAGGAGAAGGATGGGACACGTGTGCGATATGAGCCTGTTGAAGGGGAGGATCGCTCGTAGGGAGTAGTAGCAACTTCAACGAGGTTTTAGAGTATCACATATAATTATATCGATCTCAAATACATACAGTCGCGTCCTGTACTACATGTACATAGGACAACCTCAGCTCCTACACGTCATACGAGCTTAGTACTCCTCAAACTCTTGTCTCCTTCATTTCTCGCGTCTCTTTCTCATCCATCAGCTCGACATGCACCGCATCGAGTTTGTGTAGCTCATCTTCATCCGAAGGAGCATTGATATCAAACTTGTTTGTCTTCTCTTCGCGCTGCCATAGATACTGGCCAATAAGAAACAGGATCCAATAACAGATGATGAAAACGATATTGACTGTATATCCTTTAGTCCACTGAGGTGCTTCCAGTATAGGAAAGACGGTGATGGGGTAAAAGCTGAAGAATGCCCAGCCAATAGTCATCATGGCACCAGTGGTAAAAGATCGCGCTTCGTTGTCGTCTTTCATTATGATGTTCACCCAAGGAAAGAGAATAGGCGTGACGCAGGACGTTAAGCCAAGGAGGTAATAGCAGAGAACTGGTTGGTCAGCCTTGTTTTCAAAGATTGGAAGTGGTGGAACTTACAGTGTAAGCTGAGGGGGATATACCACACCCGCAAACACACATTCGCGAATAAAAGCACAGCTGTAACACAGGAGAATACAATCCACATCGGGTAGATCATAACCAGGCTAGTAATCAGGATGCCGCATACGATTGCCAGGCCTTGAACCCCTGTCGGGATGAGGTTGATCTCCTCGATGCTGTAGGTGCCGTGCAGGTCGGCCTCCTTCTTCAACCAAGCCTGCATTTGCCCTGATACGTAGCTACTGCACTGGAAGAAGACGTAGGTCAAGACGGCGATGTAGAAATGCCAATGAGTGAACACCCGCTTGAGCATGCGCTTCCCAATTTTGGCACTTTGCTTGGTTCCTTGGCTCTGCATGCGCGCAACAGCAAGCTTGCGCTCATCTTCTGTCAACCACCAGACTTTTGGACTGGAAGGAAGACCAGGGTAGAGAAAGAAGCCGGCAAGCCCAATGGGCAGGCTGATGGACCCATCTATGATGAACAACCACCTCCAGCCGGACATGCCGTGGACGCCATTCAATCCCTTATGCGCTGCAGCTTGCAGATAACCGCTGAACATGGCACCGGCATTACTAGAAACATACCATACACCAGCTCGTTTGAAGACCTCATCCGCACGGTACCAGGAGGTCAGGATGTAGATTGAACCGGTGGATGCTGGGGTTTCTAGGACACCAAGAAGAAACCGAAGGCCGTATATCTGCGGCACGCTGCTAAGGCGACACTGTGTAAACGTAAGGATAGACCAAAGCACTTCCATTGTTGGAACGTAGTATCGCGCAAGCTTGGGGCGCGAAATGATCATCATGCTGGGAAGCTCAAATATCATATAACCGATGTTGTAGAAGGTGCCGAAAAGCGAGTACTCGTTGCCCTTGATCTTCAATTCTTCTCGCATGCCAGACCAGTAGGCTGTGTTCAGGGCGTTCTGATCGAGCCACTTGATGTAGAAGCACAAACAACAGAGCGTGAGCAAGATGCAGTCGAGCTTCCGCACAAGTTTCTTCTCCTCGGGCGAATAATGACTCGGGTACCACTATGAGTGTTGCATTAGCGAACAGCTTCAGGGTTCGGTGAGCATAGCCATTGCACGTGGCTTCGGTAACCCAAGAACCTCCAGGCTCAGGTATCATTAACCACCCAGCCATGTGCTTGATATAGCGGGTAATACGTGCATACTTACATCAAAGATGTAAAGCCACGATATCCAAAGCGACCTTGTGGGTTTTTCGGTGGCAGAGCTCACGACAATCTCCTTGCCATTGACTACTACGACAGGATTTCGGTCACTATCCGTGGGCGCGACTCGGATCTCATCCTGAACGGGCGGCATATTAAAGGATATATCCAAAGGAAGCAACGAGAATGATTGCAGAAGTAGATGAGAGCTGCAGTGCAAATAGAAAGCAGTAGTATGCGCACTCGCCCTTGCTTAAGTATTCACCCCATGCGACCAACTTCCCCGGTTTCCCCATACTGAGGGAAAGATGTGGTTAGAGATAGTCTTCTCGCATAAGTGTCGGCGCATCTATCTTGTTTTTTGCCAACCCCGCGCTT
Source organism: Phoma sp. ATCC 74077 (assembly GCA_033682645.1). NCBI lineage: Eukaryota > Fungi > Ascomycota > Dothideomycetes > Pleosporales > Didymellaceae > Phoma > Phoma sp. ATCC 74077. Next base: position 190,099 of record JAWDJC010000023.1, read on the forward strand.
GTGGCGCGGTCCCATGGGGTAAAGGTCAGGGGCCCACAATGTCAACCCATCCAATGGCGAGGCTGTGGAGTATGTATCGGCCTCTTGGCTTCGGGCCCCGGAGGAATGCCAGCTGCACGACCAACCTTTGGAGTATGCGGCGAAATGATTTCGGAGCAATTAGGAAGCCTGTCATCTTCCTTGCATACCTCAGTCCATAGATATCAGAGTCGATAGCATGGGCTCATATCGCAAGTATCTTTTCCCTCGCAAGACCTTTTCATTTCTCGATTTTTACAATTCGCAATGGATTCCAAAGCGCCGCAGACTAAAGTCTCCCATCCAGACGCCGATAACCCAGATTCTTCATGCTCAATCACAAAAGAAATACCAAGTGCAGAACTGGAGGTCTCAGAAGACTTGAAGAATCTCGAGCATGCCTCAGAACCAGAGAGCTCGCCTATGATTGCTCCATACCTCGCTCCCAGTGGCCAAAAGCATGGTGTAGACGAGGAGTCTGCAATAGATAACCCGCCAGTTGGGGAGCATGGAGGCCAATCCACGTGTGTGCAGGAGGATAAGTCTGTTGACGACACAGAATTATCGCACCATGAAGCACCTCGATCAATCCTGACCACCGAGACGGAGATCGCAAAATCTGGCGAGGTACCTCCATTGAACTCATCCCAGGATGATGGCTCACGACAAACGCTATCTGAGAGATTACAACCATTGGTATACAACGAGACGCTTCCAGAGCAAATATCGGAGTCCTCAGCCAGTAGCGTAGATGAAGACGTGTCCGAACACAACACGACACCTCTGACCAGCACCCCGCCTACCGAATGTGGTACAACCGATCCAATATCAGACATGTTCTCTCCCGGCATGTCGATATCTCGTTGGCTTCCTGAGATCTTTGCCGAAAACATCACTGCGAAAGCACTGCGAACCGCGCAAGTCGCAATCGGAGCGCTACCCGCTGCATTTCCAGAGATCGTACCGCAGGATGCAAGCCATGACGGAACCTACAGCCTACGAGAGGCTGATTTTTGGACTTGTGGTTTCTTCCCCGGCACATTGTACGCGATCTTAGAACGACTCATCAAGTATCCGCAAAGTGTGAGTCTTCCTGCCTCAATCAACATACGACACTTGCGCGATCAACTTACAACCTTATGTCGCACGTGGAGCGAACCCATAAGAGGGATGGATGGCCGTACAGACACTCATGATATCGGCTTCATCATCATGCCCGCTCTCCGCGCTGATTGGGAACTATTTGGTAACCCACGGAGTCTGGACTCAATCATCAGGGCTGCGAGAAGTCTGGCGACGCGGTACGTTCCCACTGCCAAGGCCATCCGAAGTTGGGATCTACTCAAGAAAAAGGACATTGAGATACTAGACCAGGAAGGCAACATGATCGTCATCATCGATAGCATGTGCAATCTCGATCTACTGTATTACGCCGCGCGCCATTCACAAGACTCGGCACTCTCCGATGTGGCCACAGCACATGCATTGACATTGCTACAGTCTCATTTACGCCCGGAGCCAGTACTTACTTCTTCAAAAGAGGCATACAGAGGCCAGTGGTATTCGTCATGCCATGTAGCCAACATCGATCCCAAGACCGGAAGTTTGAAGCGTCGCTTGACAGCCCAGGGATACGACAATGATTCCACTTGGTCGCGAGGACAGGCATGGAGTATTCTCGGATACGCCGAGTCATATATGTGGACCAAGGACCGCCGTTTTCTAGAGGCTTCGTGTGGGTTAGCAGAGTACTTCCTGTACCGCCTTGAGACAGCACCAGCCTGTGTAGCGAAAGGGCGCAACGTACCACTTTGGGACTTCGATGCACCAATTGAAGATGAGAAGAACCCGCTACGAGACTCATCTGCAGGTGTGATTGCCGCCAATGGCATGCTCATCCTTTCTCAAGCACTGGCTAGTATCGATCAGATAAGTCTGTCAACGCGCTTCCGCAAAGCCGCAATTGCCATTGTCCAGGATACGTTGAACTTTGCATTGGCGCCCGAAAAGGCACAGCTAGTGACTGACCGGTATCAACATATTCGAGCAGAAGAAGCAACACCAGGGTGTCGATTTGACGGGATGTTGAAGTTCGGCACGGCGAATAACAATGCCAATGCGCGGAAACAATACGCGAACCATGGGTTGGTGTATGGCGATTATTATCTAATTGAATTCGGAAATCGGTTGTTGCGCATGGGATTGCATTAGATTAGCTATATTAGAGTTGAAAATCCAGGCGTAAAATAGATTACTCCATTGAATGGACAGAATGGGACACAAACCTTCTCCAGTACCGCAGGTTGATTCATTTTTGATCGTTTCCAAAATACACGAAACATATTTCACAAGAAATGTCATTAAACCGTGGTGCAATCGAACATAACCACAAACATACGCACTGCTCTGTTGTTCGATGCCTATACGGCTTCAGCGATTGTGGTGCTCTCCATAACTACCGGTGTAAGTCTCTGAGGCCACCCAGACTCAGTCTTTAGCAATTGATTGTATTATAATATTTCACCACAGTACCCTACAAACTACCACGCAGCAGTGCCGGGATCAAAAGCAGCCGCAAACATGCTGCCATCGTCGAAAGCAATGACGCGATCCATCTCCATAAAGTCCTGGTCGAGAATTATCTGCGGAATGGTGTTGAAGTCTGCCGAGTCTGAGAGATTGGGTAGCGTAATATTCATCTCATGAAATGGTATGGTCTGCGTAACTTCTGGCCAACTGGAATAATTGTCCGTGGAGTCAGTCAAGCCACTCTGATGATTGATGTCAGTTGTATAATCCATAACGTTAATTCGATACGTCTCATCCATTGTGCAAAGCTCGTAAAGCCGCTTCAACCACACAGCGTACTTCGTGAAGAGATCTTGCTCGCCGAGTGGCATTTCTGCAAATCCGATCCACCGTCTGGACATTTCCTCAAGGCTCTGAATAAGCGACCAGAATTCTGGTGGTAGTTGATTGCCGGGTGTATACCTCCAGTGAGCGAGCAGTGCCCTTGCAGCGATGAACAAGCAGAAAGCGTACTGGCTACCAACGGGTGAGCCAGTCGGCGATTTTCCTAAATATTTTTCGGTTATCGTCGCGATTTCAATTCCTGCCGAGTAACATGCCTCCGCACTACAACTGCTAGGTAGCCGATTGCGAAAACCCCAGTGCAATGGTGGATATGCAATGAGCTGGTGTAGCAATATCATGGACGTGTTATGTGTAACGTGTGCCGTGGTGAGGTTAGGGTCCATTAGTGGGACATGTCGCGTGAGGTTGGGGTTAGCCTTCCATTTCTGGGGAAGCAGCATCTTCCAGTGAACGAGCCGCAAGTCTAGTTCTTTGAACCGTGTAAGCCAAGAACCGATCTCGCTTTGATCGCGCATATTGATCTTCTGCTGTAGAAAATAGCTCATAACGCGGCTCATTGATTCGGTTGCTTCAATGTTGTAGGCGAGTGCACCAACAGTAGACATATCTGTGGGCATTTTTGGCGTGGAGCCTGCGGAAGGTACATTGCTTGCTTGACCGTGGTGTACTTCGGTGTCATTTCCAGACTGAGTCGGCGACGGGTAGCGAGATACGTATCCGATCGGGTTGCCAATGCGCCCTCTCGACTTGTCCCAAATACCGAAATAAGGTGTGAGAACAGGCTTCTGCTTCCGCCATAGATGACCGTCGCAAGGTAGTCTTCGATAGACATCATCCGAGGTCAAGCTAGTGTTCCAGCCCATAGTGACTGAACAAAATCTGTCAAGAAGGAACACGTTCCAAAACACTCGCCGCCGCTCTTCGACTTGCGTCCAGTCATCAGTATGTCGCAGAGAAGGGTATGGCTGGCAGAATGGTCGGTGTCCGCCATCTTCTTGCTCTTGGGCCAATTGCGTATACTCGACAGTGCGCGTAAGGGAACCGATCACAGACCATGCCTTCGCGGCATTGCCGCTACCAATGTCGTTGAACGCAAGAATTGTGAGTGCTTGTAGACTTTCAAGAGACAAGTGTTCCATCGATGCGTAGACAATCCACTTGCGAGTCCGTTCATCAGCACATGTAGTTGCCCAGGCACCGGGTACGAACTTCGAGGCGGCAATGATCATGGCGTGTATAACGACTAGAAGCTGCTTCTGTTCCGTCTCATCACTGAATCTCCGGAGGAATCTGGCCTGGTGAATCATTGGGATCCACGGATGAACGTGGAAGAAATACGCAGTCAGTATTGCGTCTAGAAGCTGAGCTTCGGGCAATGAGGGCGAATCGTCAAAAGGAGTGGTGTTGCACGCGTCGAGTCCGTTGGCATCGAGCCGTCTACGCTTTGCGCTCCGTTCACTAGATGCTGGAGTCGCGATGGGGTGGTGTATAGGTCCTTGGATCAACTTCGGAAGTTCTTTCGCTAGAAGAGCGAGGATGTTGTAGGCGCTCGATTCGCCAACGATTGCATTGGTGGTCGTGTGGTTACATTTGCATCCAGTGTGCTCGACTGGATCTCGGTCTTCAATGCGCCGTTCCAGATCATCTGAAGCAGATGAGTTTTCATTTTGTGTTCATAAATCAGGTCGTATACCAAGTCGCCTATGAAGATTCTCCACTGCTCCCGCCTTTAACCCTGGTTTGGTGCGCTTAGTTTCGTAAACGCATTCTAGCCCTTTACATTGTCAGCGAAAGGACGTCACAAGTCCCTTTATAGCCAGCATACCAGTCTTCCTGCAGTGTAAGCAATTCGGACGGTCTCGTGAGCAGCGTAACTTGGCCTTGCGGCATCCGTTACAAGCCAGACTGTCGGCAGCACCGGAGATCCTTTTGGCATCTCGATCATCTGACTCAATCTGATTGCCTTCTGGCGTTTCACTTGGCATGATAATGAATCTGTTGAACTGCACTGTCGCGGCGCTCCAATGTCCTTATGTATGTGATTCCTCCGGGGACCGGTTGAGATACCCCGAAGAACCGAGGTGCAACCAAGGTTCCCCACATTTCTCCACAAGGGGATTGCGCCTCCACTGCAACTCTTTCGTAACTCTATCGTGCCAAATATGGTTTCCCGTGGATATTAGTTCGTAAAATGTTACGATGCTCGGGTTGTTAATAACCTTTCTATGATGTGGTGAAAATCTGGTACCCAAAACAATTTTCCGTCCGTGTCTCTACCACGAACTCGACTCGCCTCGTTCCAATCAAACTTCACATCATGGCCCCTCTTCAAGGATTCTCTGATAATCACTTTCGCACGCGTTCTGACCTAATACGTGCTGCCTCTGCGCTTGTTCAACCTCTCGACCAGTATAAGTCGCGCCAATTTGCTCGTATCAAGATCGCTACATCCACAGGCGCCGGTTTCAGCGAAACAGCTGCACAACTCGAAGGTTTCGCCCGCCCGTTGTGGGTAGTGGCTGGCTTACTTGGTATCAAGCCGCAAGACTGCGACTTCAACCAGAGTTTGGAGAATGTCCGATTCAAGACATGGGTCGCGGGCTTGACAGCTGGTACTGACCCCGAGTCACCAGAGTACTGGGGTGATGTTTTCAGCTTCGATCAAAGAATGGTGGAGATGGAATCTATCGCGTACGCACTACTCTCGAACCCTAAAGCTTTTAGTCTCTCAGATGACAAGCAAGCGCGCGCGAATCTCGTCGCATGGCTGCGTCAAATCAACAACCACAAAATGCCACAGAATAACTGGTTGTGGTTCAGGGTTTTGGTCAATTTGGCCCTAGTAAAGACGTTGAATGTGCCGCTCGAAGACGTGAAGAGGCATATCGATGAGTCGCTAGAAACACTCGACACCTTCTATATTGCCGATGGCTGGTGCAGCGACGGCTTGTGGGGTGAGGAGAGGAAGCAAGCGGATTACTACTCGGGCAGTTTCGCGATCCAGTTTGCTCAACTTCTCTTCGTGCGCTTCGCACCCGAGTACGACCCGGAACGCACAAAAAAATACAAATTGCAAGCACGAGGCTTTGCGAAGAATTACTGGCGGTACTTTGCACCTACGGGAGCGGCGATCCCATTTGGTCGTAGTCTCACCTACCGCTTCGCATTCGCTGCATTTTGGGCTGTGGCTGCGATCGCTGGCGTCGACATGTCCGCACCAGTTGACAATATCGGGACAGTGAAAGGCCTACTATTACAACACCTGAGATGGTGGGCAAGACAGCCACATATTTTTAACACAGACGGGACGCCGAATATAGGGTTTGCGTATCCGAACATGTATCTTGCTGAAAATTACAACTCCCCACAATCGGTGTATTGGTGCCTCAAATCTCTATTAGTACTAGAACTGGACGAATCACACCCATTCTGGGCCAGCAAGGAGCTCCCGCACCCATCGATTAACCCGTCAGAGATCAAAGAACCTGATGTCAAACTCCTCTGGCCACCACGACACATCATGTGCAATACGCCCCAGCATACCTTCCTCCTCTCCTCAGGCCAGTCAACAACACAAAGGTTCAAGGCGCGCGAAGCTAAATATGGCAAATTCGCGTACTCCTCTTCCTTTGCGTTTAGCGTGCCTTGTGGTCGTTCTCTCGAGCAAATAGCACCAGACTCGACACTTGCAATCTGCTTAGACGACGAGGAGGATAATTGGAAGGTACGCTGGGATCCATATGACATGAAGATTGGGGAAGTGAGTGTCGGTTCGGACCACAGGAGTGATACGGTGCCGACGTTGATGAGTTCTTGGAGACCTTGGAAGAATCAGCCGTTAATGGTACGGACTACGCTTGTCCCGCCCGTGAAGGAGTGGCCTGGGTGGAGTTTGAGAGTACATCAGGTGGAGTGGAACGCATCAAGTCGAGAGATATCGGAGTTGAGGCTCGTTGACAGCGGGTTCGCTATTTCTGCACAGACAGAGAGCGGCCATTCGCTATTCGAGAGACCTATCAAGTCTCTAGCAACGGATACGGACGATCCAGTGGCCAGTGGATGGTGGAGTGACAATAATGCATCTCTAGTCATTTCTGAGTCCGGTGCAAGCGGCGTTGTTGATATGACCGCTGGCTTTGTTCAAGATGCAACTTCTAAGGCAATTGCGCAGAGTCATAGCATCATCATACGCGCTGACCCAAATACGTAAGTCATGCTCAAACCATATATATGCTCCCATGAACGTTAAATGCTGACTCCTCTCTTTATTAAGGAACCTTATCGCACAGCGAAGTCTGATACCAGCGGCGGAGCATCGTCTCCCTCCCGTTTCCAATAAGCTTGGCATCAAGACTACGTTTGTTACTGGCATCTTCGCCATTGAAGCCTCAGCGGCTGCGACTGATTCATACGTCTGGACCATGTGGAGAAATCGACCCACAGGCCGCGTCTTCGTTGATGGCGAGGATGCGCGGGTAGACCTTACCGTATGATCAGCATTAGAGGAAAAAGGTTACGGAATAGTATAATATGCTGCAACTATTGGTAGAAAGTTCCACATCAGTATCGAACTACATACGCAAGATGATTTCCCAACCTCACCGCGCTAAGTAATCTTAACTACAATCTTCCCAACCGCATCCTGTTTCTCCAATGCTTTGAATGCGCCCACAGTATCTTCAAAGCTAAACTCCTTCGCAATAACAGGCTTAATACCATGCTCTTCAACAAATCTAGCGAACTCGGCTGTTGCATCTCGGCTAAAAGCAACACAGCCTTTCACTATATCACTATCAGCGATGCATATTAAGAAGTTAAGGAGACTTACCAATCTTCCCAGTGAATAACACACTGGGTATGAACTCCTTGGGAAGATCTTCTGCTGCGCTCAAGATGCCGATCAAGCTGATTAGTCCGCCCGGTCGTGTGCTGCTAATGGATTTCATCAACGTGCGAGCGCCGCCTACTTCGATTACTTGATCAACTCCTTTCCCATGCGTGAGACGCAGTACTTCTTCGTCCCAGTCCGGCGTTGTAACGTAGTTGATTAGATGAGTAGCGCCCAGAGCCTTAGCGTGCGCAAGCTTGTCGTCTGAAGACGACGTCGCGATGACAGCTGCTCCGAGTGCAGATGCAATCTACATGCATTCGTCAGTGGATTCCGGAGATCTCCAAGTAAGGAAGAGAGCAGCTGTACCTGAATTGCAAAGCAACTCACACCACCCGTTCCCATCGTCAACACTGTCTTCCCTTCAAGTCGCTGCCCCTGTTTCCAGGCTGCAAGCTCTCCACTCAGCGACCCGTCCAATCCTTCCCTAATCGCGCTCCAAGCCGTCACTCCAGCCGTGACCAAGCTTGCACTCTCCAGGCTCGTCAACCCCTTCGGTGCCTCTATGACTCGGTCATCGTCTTCCACTTTCCAGCTCTGCAGAGTGCCTAAGCAGGTAATCAGCCACAATTAACAAACGTACACCGAGCTTGATTAGCAAGCCAAGAAATACAGGCACATACCGTCTCCGTCGAATCCACCATAGATCTTACTCAAATCCATATTTCTCACATCACCAGAAAGCCATGAATTTGGATGCAGAAGAACCTCCGTACCCTCACGGCCAGCCCACTTCGAATATGGTCCTGCTGCCTGGATGATTCCTGCGCCATCTGCGCCTGGTACAAGGTTTGGCTTGTGATTGCCTGGGTAGTTGGGTGATCGGGTGGCGATTAGGATGTCGCGGAAATTGAGCGACGCGGCAGTGAGGCGAATGAGGGCTTGGTGGGGGCCTGGAGTTGGGACTGGGAGTGATTGTTTTGTGAGATGAGTCGTGGAGGATGCATCTGGTGGTATGGTCCAGGCGAGGTTAGTGGTTGAGGTGGCCATGGTGTTGGTAGTTTTCTTTTGTTTTAGCAGAGATGGAGCTCAAAGTCGATGAGGGTGTTTAGGTACCATTTTTCTCCATATGGCTCATCAGGCCCCCGGGCTTTGCTTGATCGACTACTTTGGTGGATGTCATATTGGCCTGATTTCTAAGCCCATATTTGTTGACTAATCTTGGCAAGTGTTCCTGCATTATACCAGTTTTGGCTCTAACCATATTTAGAGTGGTAAATCAGGTATTAAACCTACCCTTAACCCCAAAAAATAAATAGAGGACTACAAGGCCCTCGAGGCCTCCCTAGTTTTGTGTGTCACGTGAGAAGGTAGACATCGGGCGAATGCAGACATCTTCAAGCAATTGTGTAGGCGTCTTTACAGATTCAATCTTTTACTATAAATATATAATTATGGCATACATCTCAAATGCCTGGCGATGCTGTATGAAGTTCTCAGCTGTACGTCTGACTCTTGTGCATGAGAAAGTTTGTGCGTCATTCTGCACAGCCACAACACGCCCAACTTGACCTTGCAATTCACCAGCTCCTGTTCCAACACACTCTCAATCGATTGTGAACAAGAGAGACCCGCGTTGAATCATGTTTCAGTCCTACCTATAGCACAGTTATTCGCAACCAAACTTGCAATTTACGATCCAAGAGTGTGCTTTTTGTCGTTTCGCTGTCTTCTGTGGCCTGAGTTACAATTTCTAGTCGACGATGTCACATGTTATTTACCCAAATCGATTGCAAGGCCAAACCATTCGCCTCCTAGAGCTTCTATCGAATGACCCAGAAGCCAGTCTAGAATGTCGCCTGATCGAAACATCATTAGACGATGCCCCTGCATTTGAAGCCCTCTCGTACGTTTGGGGCGATCCTACCCCCACAGAGACCATCTGTTGTAATGGCGAGGTTATGCAAATCACGACTAATCTTGGTCAAGCTCTTCGGAGAATCCGCCCATCTCGAACAGTACCGGATACCGAGGACAGGGTAGAAGTAGATGTATCAGTTGAGCAGTCGCCCGAGCCTTCCGTACCCCTGAGCAGCTCATCGAAGATGTTATGGGCGGACGCCATCTGTATCAACCAGCAAGATGTGCCGGAACGCAATCATCAAGTCCGCCTCATGAAAGAAATATACTCGCGCGCAACCGGCGTAATCGTCTGGTTAGGTCCCGACAAAGACTCGCAAGCATCAAAGGTGGCGACGATCATCAAGCGCGTATGCGACCACCTCCTAGCCTACCGAATGGTCGTCGAGCAAATACGCGCGACGAACTCAGCACCCTCCTGGCTCCAAGGCCGAGGCCACTTTACATTTGACCTCTGTGAAGCAACGTTACGATCCAGCGGCATAGAACACCCATGGGCATGTCTACGCGCCTTTTTCCTGCTCCCATGGTGGTCGCGAACGTGGTGTGTGCAAGAGGTATACCTCGCCCGCGAAATTGTGCTTATTTTTGGCGGCGAAAAGATCGATGGAAAAAGCTTCATCGAGTTCACACAATGGTACATGCGCGAAAGCACATTTGAAAATGCAAAGGGCCCCGAATCGAAGCAGCCGGTAGAATTCAACAGTACATATATACAAAATGCGTATAACCGCTTCAATCATAGGAGCCTGAACGGTAGAGACCTGTTCATGGTTTGTGAGGATTTTAGAAGCCTTCAGGCTACAGATGCGCGGGACAAGGTGTATGGGCTCTTGGGATTGTGGCGGCCCGCGTCGACAGAGCATGCTCCGCTCGAGGTCAGTTACGAGAAGTCGGTGGCGGAGGTGTACACAGATGTCACACTGCAGGCTATCTCCGACAGGAAAGACCTATTCATCCTGCGATTCGTGGATCACGAGACGGAATACAATTTCGACGGAAATGATGGGTTTCCTTCATGGGTACCGCGGTGGGATCGTGGCAAGCCGTGGCAATTTGGTTGGCTCGATAAGAGTCTGTTGCGAGCTTCGCAGAACGCGGCAGAGATACCGGACCCGGAATTAGCTCGACGTGGAATTCTGAAGGTGAAAGGGGTACTGTTTGACCGTGTTGTTTGGACTAGCCGTGTCCTTGAGTATGGGCCTGTTTCGTTCTACAAAGACACCGAGTTCCGGAATAAGATTATACAGCTTTACAAAGAAGCGAGCGGTTTGGAACCCAACACCGAGTTTGCACATCGGGTATCTGTTGCGGAGCTTGCGACGACGATTAGTTGCGGGTACATCAAGATCGGGGACGAAATGCTCGACAAGGACGTCGATGACCCCAACGCGTGGCTGGATGTCGCCGATCTAGACTCTGATACTGGACGAGCCTTCCTCAACAGCTTCCATACGTTCATGGATACAAACACATATCCGGGCGACCCCAAAGTCTTCCACAAACTGGTGCTTTGCAAAGACAGGCGGCTTTTCCGAACGAGCAGGGGTTACCTCGGACTTGGACGATGCAACACGCGAGAAGGTGACTTTGTCAGTGTACTTCATGGAGGTGGAGTACCGCATGTGCTGAGGATTCACGCTGGGGCTACTGGGGCTTTCTTTTCGTATGTGGGCGATTGCTATGTGTATGACATTATGAACATGCAGGTGTATGGTATGTTTGACGACGAAGGGGTTATGCCCGGCGTCTTCGAGATACACTAGCTCAACAATCAACAACGAGAGAGGCTCTGCACTGCTAGACGAGGATGTGTACATAGTACGATGTTAGCAGATCGGGCTTGCCATGTATACGTCTTGGGCATCAACGTACATATGAGGTCTCCAATATCATCAGCAAGTAGTCTCTCGAGCGGTGTGTCCAAAATAGGTAGCCCACCCAGCGCGTGCTGTCTCATGTGGGTGCTCACGCGGAGCTTGGCGTGCGTCATGCCGCAGCGTCTAACCTCACCGACAGCCGCGATGTGCAACACCCACCAGCCAAGTCGCGATAAACTGTGCACGCGCCTTGTCCTCCGTCCTCGCTCACCAGGTATGGAGACTCCACAGTCTGTCACCTGCTTTTCGTGCGTCTGCATCGTAGTGGAGCCTGCTCGAGAGTGTGTGAGAAGGGCTGTCCGCGTGAGGCGGACGTCCGAGATAACTAGCAGTCATCCCTCGCCTTAGCTCCGGCCACTTCCTTGGATTCTCAACGTACGGGTTTCCCAAGCTTTCTCATCTCCGTGGCTTTCAGGGCGAAGCTTTCTTGGAGGCATAGCATGGTCAAGCTCACGCCATGGCGGAAAGCGCATGCAACAGGCGACGCGTCCGCCGCCTCGACACATGAGAAGGAAACGCGGCAACCGCGGAAATGGAACCTGGGGATTCTGAGCGACCCGCAGACGGACGAGGTGCCTGGTAAGAAGCCCTGACATCTACATCGCACGCCAAGACTAATCACGACCGCCAGGCTCCGTCATCCTCCTCTCTCGCACGCACAACCGCAACGAACCGCTGGGACTGCAGCACGCTCACGCTCGAACATCCGCCTCATCCCTCCCCTCTGTCTACGGACCCCAAAGAAGCGCCTCTCGTGGCTCCCGCCAGTCGTCTCGCTCACGTCCGCACATACCCGAGAAGAAGCGCACAAAGGATGGGCGGTTCATTCTGGAGCCGCAGCCCGAAGAGTCTGCCAATGACCCTCTCAACTGGCGGCAGGTGCGGCGAGATCTCGCACTCATCTCGCTCGGCTTCTACTGCATGGTCGGCGGAGGAATGACCCCACTGCTCGCTGCCGGCTTCAACGACGTGGCTGAGACCTACAACGTCTCGATTCCGCAGGTCGCCTTGACCACGGGACTGTACATGCTGGGCTTAGGCCTGGGCAGTGTTGTGGCCTCGCCTACAGCCATCCTGTATGGCAAGAGACCTGTCTACCTCGGCGCCATTATCCTTTTCACTCTCTCATCGATATGGTGCGCTTTGTCGCCCAACTATGCATCCTTAGTTGTGGCTCGCATCGTTCAGGGCTTTGCAGTTTCGCCAGTCGAATGTCTACCGAGCGCTACTATTGCCGAGATCTTCTTTCTCCATGAGCGAGCCTACCGTCTCGGCATCTACACACTGCTTTTGCTGGGCGGGAAGAATCTCATCCCCCTTGTTAGCGCGGTCATCGTGCAGTCACTTGGTTGGAGATGGGTTTTCTGGATCACTGCTATTGTCGTTGGCTTCTGCTTCTTCCTTATTTTCTTCTTCGTGCCAGAGACCTTCTGGGATAGGACACCAAGACCAGCCAAGAGGCGCACTCGTAACCGCAGCCAGAGCCCCAGCAGGCATCACATGCATTTCCATCTGCCCTCGAGGCACGCCAAGAAATCAACCGACGAGCTCGAAGCGCAGATCCAGACACCCAGACCAGCAGCATCAATACCATCATCTCCGCTGGAACATCCAGTGAAGCGTACGAAGGCCGCTCACGTGGGCTTTGCCGACGATCAAGCGCTGCCCACGACGAGTGCTCACGTCGATTTCGCTCAAGACGCACAGCAAGATCCAAACGTACACCCAAGTCTTCACTCTCCGATTAGCGTTCACTCTTCCCCACCAGGATCTTCACGGCAAGACTACTTTACTCCAAGCTGTCCCGATGATGCCACAGATTCCGAGAAAGCAGACCGCCGCCCCGATAGCCGAAGCCTATCATCCGACCCAGCAAATGCAGTGGACTCTGACCACATCTCAGAGCAGTTCTCCATCCATTACACCGACTACTACCGCGATGCTCCACCAAAGTCGTACCGCCAATCCCTCAAGCCCTGGAATGGGCGCCTCGTAAAGGACAAATGGTTCCGCGTCATGATCAGACCATTCATCCTCTTCGCATACCCGGCCGTGCTGTGGTCATCCCTCGTGTACGCACTCGCAGTAGGCTGGCTCATCGTGCTCTCCGAGTCCGTCGCATACATCTATAGAGACGAGTCGTACAACTTCACCCCACTGCAAGTCGGCCTCGTGTACATATCACCCTTCGTCGGCGGCGTGCTAGGCACTGCTGTAGCAGGCAAAGTCTCAGATCTCGTCGTGCGCTTCATGGCGCGCAAGAACGACGGAGTGTACGAGCCTGAATTCCGCCTCCTAATGGCTGTACCCATTACCATCAGCACAGCCATCGGCTTGATGGGATTCGGCTGGAGCGCAGAAGAGAGAGACGCATGGATTGTCCCAACCGTCTTCTTCGGCGTCATTAGTTTCGGGTGCTCGCTCGCTAGTACAACAGCGATTACATTTGTCGTAGACAGCTACCGCATGTATGCTGGCGAAGCACTTGTTACCCTGAATTTCTCAAAGAGTACGTAATACCACCATGCCTTATCCCTCCTATCTTTTCCTTTTCCCCTTCACATACTGATAATACAATTAGACATTCTCCACGGCTTCATCTTTAGCCTGTTTTTCCCGCACTGGCTTGAGTCTAGCGGGAGTAAGAGCACGTTCATCGCGATCGGCGGCATTCAGCTTGCGTGCATGCTGTTTTCTGTACCCATGTATGTTTATGGGAAGCGCGCGCGCATGTGGACTGTGAGAAAGAATTTTATGGAGAAGTTTTAGAGGGGGAGACGAGGAGACTGGGTTGGGGTAGGCATGAGCATGAGCATGAGCTGGAGTTATAACAAGGCGTTTGCATGCATGACTTGGATTAGAGATATTAGATACCCTGTGCGCTTTACATGCTCTATGTCCCTCCTTTCGACCATGTTAGCGATCTCTAATTTGCATGCATGCATTATTGATTCCGTGGGATGTGCGGCGGATAGCCGCCTTGTCTCCCGTAGTTGTCGCCTTTATGCATCTCTCTACACTTGGCCAGCTATCTCTCACCATCTGTCATCCCGTAGAACACATCTAAACCCTATTTTTTGTTTCCTCCAAACGTACAAGACATTCACAATTATCAATCTACCATAAAATTCAAGACACATGCAAGCTACTAATCATAACGGTTTGACCTTTGTGGGCATCGCGTCTAGACTGGAGAACATGAAGGGTAGGGTAATGGTACGGATGTTGACGGCAAGGGTATGGAGAAGTAGTGGTGGTGATGGGAAGGGCGGTTGGGGGATTCGTTAGGGTAGATATTGTGGGTAAAGGGAGGGGGCAGGTAGCTTAAGCGATTCGCTCATTAAAGACCAGCATCTTCGTAGATTAGAGCGAGTTCAGAGAAAGTCAGGTACGACGAATGGCATGCTCTCCATATTCCGTTCATCCAATCTTGATGAAATGATAAACGCGCCAATAACCTGTTCGCACGTGTACAGGTAGACGAAGTCGGTCAGCCCATCTATCGTATTTCAGCCTCGTTGCCTGTGGCGGTGGCTGTGTTTCAGCCTGACGATGAACGACCTGCGTACATCAGAGGTTTCTCTCACAAGCGTCTTCTAAATACCATGGTCTATTCATAATAGTCACGTTTAATGGCTTTAGAAGTCGCTGCTGCCGTGATTGGGATCCTAGCCGCTGCGGGAAAGGTCGCCGAAACACTCGCTCCTGTTGTGTCAGCCTACCGAGACAGCACCCGAAACGCCGCCATCATACTGTCTGAGATCAACAATGCTAGATTCACGTTAGTGTCGCTTCATGCATTGTTTGAGAACATCTCTGAGGCTCCACAGAGACGGCGCAGCCTGATTCAGGTCGACCAACTCATCACCTCACTGACAGATGGAGTACTTCTGTTCTCCGAACTCGAGGCTATCGTCACTCAACTGGACACTACTCCAAACTCGATAGGCGCAAAAATAGTATGGGCATGGAAAGATGATAAGTTAGCATCCCTGGTCTCACGCATGCAGCGGTTCCAAACGTCAATGAGTCTGATGCTCAATATTTTACAGTGGTAACATACCTTCACACTTTTTGCTCTCTGCTCATTGCTGACGGGAGATCTCAGTATATCAGACGTTGAAGCGGACCATGATCGACGAACGCTATTGTCAGTGACGACGGCGCTTCTTGAAAGCAATCTGGAGCTCACAAGACGGATTGCAAACCTTGAAGATGATTTTCATACCGCAGTCGGTAGCTCTAAGTCTACACGCCGTCCTGCAAGCTTCTCAGGAACTGTTACGTCCGCAGCGCTGGCTGTCGACGATGTTATGGAGGACTTGAGGACGAGACCTTCTTCAATGCCGACCGAGGCTGCCCGGAGGGCCCAATATGAGAGCGATCTCGAGGCTTCGAGAGTGTACCGCAAGGTGCGGAGAATAACCTCTTTATTCTCTTTTCGAAGTTCGATTGCCCCGACGCATGCGTGGACTGCACTCTCCGATGTCAGTCTATCGGATATCTCGGTCATATCCGTTGTCGCTCTTCCCTTAACGCACGATGACATTAGCAATGAACAACACTATAGTTTTCCAGGGCAACTCCCCCAGTCTCAATTGACGTCCTCATCATCACCAACTGCTGATCCAGAGGCGGGCTCTCAAGCACTACGTAAGATGAAGATCGTAGTCAAAGGAACAAAGGAAGCTGAGATTAATGATCTCGTTGCAAAAGTATGAACACTCAAGTTTCGAGGCATCATAGGCAAAGAAGACTCTAACAGTAAATAGTTCGTAGGGCCACATTGCATACCTGGCAGTGATGATAGCATCATTAACTGCTACGACAAGCTGTGGGAGGTGGATGGCGTCGCGGTTCATCTAGAGATACAAGCAGTCACTGACACATATGGCATTGACACTGACAGGCATCTGAGGAATGCCCATAACTATATAATAGTGCGCAGTATCCGTTCAGAAGACTCGCAATATCGTGCGAGAAAGGACGGACTCCGCATTCTGCGATGGAAGGGCGATGACTTTTTCACGTGGATTGTAGTCAACAACCACTTCGATCGGGATGAGGATTCAGCAAAATTTCAAGATGAAGTGGATGGAGTGGAGTACAATAATCCACCTGTATTCCGTTCGAGTTTTCCTTACTGCCATATATCAGGGGATAATCTTTTGTCGTACGAAGTTCCTTTTCGCGCTGCCGTTCGAGCGAGGCTGAAACACGAGGAGGAATTGGTTAGACTGAAACATGAGAAGGAGCTGGGTCTTGTTGCGGAGAGCAAGTGGGGGAAAACTGGTAGAAGAAGGTCACGCGCACAGAACTCACTTGCTGTCATCGAGGAGAACTGAATGTGTCTTTCGATGCTCGTGGGCTTGCAATAGACATTCCCTCTACCGCAGTAAGTGCTTAGACGACTTGTGGATTTTGTGGGTTCCCGGTAGTAGTAGTAGCCTCAGAATAAGATACATTACTGTTCCTATAAATATGCACGCAGTAGTCGAGTACTAGGCAGTAAGATATAGTCTCGAGTACGTATATTTCAGATAGGGTAATCCTAACTGGCGTAATACTAACTGAAGACGATATATAGCATACTTTGTAAGTAATTGGTTACTTGTCGTTGTTACCAATTGTCACAGCCTTGATATTCTGGTATTCCGCCAGTCCGTACTTGCTTCCTTCACGGCCAATTCCTGATTCTTTGATTCCTCCAAAAGGCGTTTCCGCTGCGCTGATCAACCCAGTATTTACTCCAATCATACCTACTTGAAGGGCTCTTGCCACGCGTAGCACCCGTCCCACATTATTCGAAAAGAAATACCCTGCAAGCCCGAATTCCGTGTCATTTGCCAGATCGAGAGCCTCTTGATCATTTTTGAATGCAAAGATAGGTGCTAGCGGACCAAATGTTTCGTCATATGCAACTTCCATGTCTTTGCTTGCATTAGTGATAATGGTTGGCTCGTAGAAGAAACCCTTCAAACCACTTGGTCGCTTCCCGCCACTTCGCAGTATGCCACCTTTCTTTAATGCGTCTTGAACGTGTTGCTCAACTTTTTTCACAGCCGCTGCATTCACAAGAGGGCCGTGGGTAGTGCCAGACTCGATACCCTTACCAAGTCGCATGGCTTTTACTTTGGCGACCAATCGATCGGTGAATGGCTCGACGACACTTTCGTGTACAAGGAGCCGGTTGGCACACTGTAGATCGAGTTAGAAGGCAGATGCGGCTAGATGTTACACGAGATACCTCCATGGATTGCTTACCACACAAGTCTGGCCAGAAGATCTGAATTTGCAGATCACCGCAGCGTCGACCGCCAGATCCAAATCCGCATCTTCAAACACGATGAACGGGGCATTCCCACCCAGTTCCATACTGACTTTTTTCATAGTCCCAGCAGCAAGCTTGGTCAGCATTTTCCCCACTGCCGTAGATCCCGTAAAGCTGATCTTTTTAACCTTTGGGTTCGTCGCTAATTCTAACGACGCCTCCCGGTCCTTCGTTGGTACGAGTGCAATAACGTCACTAGGAAGCCCTGCCTGCAGCGCTAATTTGGTGAGGGCAGCTGCTGTAAATGGCGTTTCGCTCGGCGGCTTGATAACGACTGCGCATCCGGCTGCGAAGGCAGGTGCGATCTTGCGCGTAATCATCGCAGCAGGGAAATTCCAGGGAGTTATAATGCCACATACACCGACAGGCTCTTTGAAAGTAAGAACTGTAGAGTTGGGGTAGGAGCTAGAGATGTTATCGCCATAGGAGCGCGTGGCTTCTTCCGAGAACCACTGCACGAACGATGCTGCATAGGTTACCTCGCCTCGAGCTTCAGCAAGGGCCTTGCCATTCTCAAGTGAAAGGATTGTAGCAACTAAAAAAAGGGTCAGTTCCGACTATATGCGACGATTGAATGCAAGAAACCCGGGATTCTGTAGATCTCACGTGTGGCTGTATTTAGACTTACTATCATCCGCGTTCTCTAGAATTAGATTGTTCCATCTCCTCAGGATTGTAGCCCTTTCTTTCGCTGTTGTTTCGGCCCAGAAAACACTATATCCTCCATGGCATCGATCGATAGACGAGATGAATGCGTCCTTGGAAAAACCCGCGCAGTGCGCAAGGACTTCGCCTGTTGCAGGATCATAGACTGGGAATTTCTTGTCGTTTGGAGCATCCGTCCATTTGCCGTCAACGAATCCTCGGGTCTCGAATAAATCTTGGTTTTTGAGGAGCTTTGCAATGGAAGCTTCAGAACCGGATGGTGGTTTGGTATTAACTGCAGAAGGTGCCATTTTGGGGCCAACAGGAATGAATGTGGAATTGAATTGAGTCGATAGATGGTTAGGATCAGGTCTTGAATAATTTGTATTATAACTTGCGATCTTCGTAGAATGTTGTGGGGCTCATATGCCTCTGGCACTAACCCCAACAACCGCCCGTGATCCGACAACGCCCGCACTTCTCCAATAGTGGGTAATGGTCAGACCCACACCGCAAGCTGGTTACAATCTGGGGGATTATCGCTAAATTAATAAAAAATAGTTCTTGTAGCTCCGAATAGGTGGAATCGCACCTAACAGGTGATTGCAGAAGTTGTCAAGCTCGTCCCTGATTTTGCCATTATACTTGCAATCGGCCGGACATGATTGAATGCATTCTCACTGCCACCAATCACGAAGGTCAAAATATCGTTGTGTGCACTTCTGCAGCCTCCAGAAAGAGGGTGGTTGATGAATGAACCACATCCTGACATCACGCGAGGTGGCTACTTCGATAGTCAAGTATTTGACATATTGCTTGTACTTTGTAACGCAAAGCAGTGCTGAGAGAGCCTCGGTCCGTGAGTGCGCAAATACTTCAAAAACATAGGGTCATGGGGTAGTATGGCAAACAAAGTATGTTAGTTTAGACTGTGTACATGCTTCATTCGCCTAATCATTCAGTCCTTCCGCCTATGATCCATTAATCCCGCGTTCACCTTCATAGATTTGCGTACGATAAGTAGAGAGGGCTTGGAAGTGAGAACCAGGGAAATTTGCCGTGCGTTGCCCCTAGCTAATGACTTTAGGCTTATGGTGATGTAGATTTTGTGAAGAGGACTTCCAGTGTTTTTGGTGCTGACAAGTAAATCTTGACTGGAGAGTTCGCGCCAGTACTGAAAATTCGGTGACTGCAACAAGTGAGTAGATTTTGTCTTGCGCATTACCTATCAGCTATCGCATTGGCTTTCATCCTGTCTTGTAAACGCATAGAATTTCAAAATCGGGGTTAGCGCTGCTCTAGATGCAAAAAATGCTAGTGCACGACGCGAGATGGCTTCGAGCGGGGAATCTGGGTGGCGCGGGGACTTGAGAGTTGGGGAAGCTACCCCAAACCCGCGTTGGGGCATTGGGCGGCAAGGCGGGTAACAGCTCGGAATGTGTTCCAACACACTCTTGAAAAACCACAATACAGCGTCGGAGACCGCGAAGGAACCTGATATTTTCATCATTTTCGTTGATAGATCCGCGATCAAACTCTGCCAGAGCGCTCTGCAAGCAAGAACATGTTGTGTTGTCACAGCTGCAGGGGAAGTGTCAAGCACTTAGCTGTATTTGAATACGGAATGTAGCAACAGATAGGATAACAGTATATTGCGGGGAGACGATAGACGAATCGCGACCTCCTAGGTGCGATTACCCCTCCTTAGTTATATACGTCCTAGGCTAATTAGCCTAGGCGGCCAAAGGTAGAGCAGGGTTGGCCTAGGGCATAACACAAAGCCTTTAAGATCATTAGTAAAACGGTTGCGAAAGGTGAACATAGGCAAGAATCTAAAAGTGCGACTCTTGATGGATGATAGGGACAAGTATGCTACACAAACGAGTCTTTCCGGGTTACTTCGCCTTTTACGTGATCGACAGAGGGAGGCGATACAAGTGATAAAGTACCATCATAGTATTCAACCCTAGTTGTAAGCCGCTCTCGGTGCAGTGATAGAGTCGCTAAACATAGTAGTGTTCACAAGCTCTCGTTATCTACCATCTCTAATATCCGGTACATAGCGCTTTCGAGATTACCGATCGGAACGCATTGGGGAACTGCTAAGGTGTAACACGCTCCATCATAGCTTAATTCCTCGCTGTCAGTATGTTATATGTAGTGCAACTCTCGAGTAGCTAACTTAGATAAGACATTATAAGCAGTACGTACACTAAAGCTGAAGAGGATAGGTACAAAGGAAAGACGGGCGTAGGATTTACATTTGTTTTAGCGCTTAGTTAAAATTTAGAGGCCTAGGTTGATGGTAGGGTACGGTATGAGATACGGATTGAGAAGGTAGCAGAGCTGGATAGATACAGTTGCGTTGTGACAAGAGCACCCTCGGTACGCACTTTCGTAAAGGCGTGTGCACGGACCGTGACAAGTCGAGTCAGAAAAGCTTGGATCTGCGAGTCAGAAAGCTAGGGACGTCATGTCACACACTTTTTGGCTTGAGAGTCACTCGAGTACGTACTTCGTACGGAACAAAACGGAAGTACCCGGTTGCGTGCTTGGAGAGAAACTTGGCCTGACTAGCGCACTCCGCCCTTAACTGCGTAATCTCATAGCCCGAACAGTTGGGAGCTGACCGTACGTGGTTCCGCGTGTTTGAAGGTGGGCACCCCAGAAACGGTCACAGATGCCTTTCTAACCCTGTGCAACGTCATTTGGCAATAAAGGTGGCTAATACTCTATAGGGCTGGATAAATTCGACAGACTTGTCTCAAGATCATTGGGCATGTGATCCTAAGCACAATACATATAGAAAAGTTACAATACCCGTGCTTGAATTTGCCTAGAGCGCTCCTTCGTGGAGATTGATGCACGAGCGAAGCACACCGTATGCGGTGAGCGATACGATTAAATGGTGATGTTAGAACGCTAATGCCCCACTTACGACGTGCAGGGCGTCGATTTTGACTTCTGGTCTCTGCAATTCAAGACACGAGCATGCGCGTTACACAAACTGAAGAATACACTAGCACTTGAATAACTTGCCTGAACGTACTTGAAATGTTCCGTGGACATTTGAGACGGGTGACCTGCTCCTGTTGTAAATGTACATCGCATTTTCTTTGCTCTTCGCGACATTATGTCAGGAGAGCTAATGCCTCAGGGCGTGCGAGTAAGAGGCGTTCTTGGCAGGGATTATGCGCATCGTGGCCACGAGTGTAGAGGGCTGGAAAAGCGGAATTAAGGTGACGGTGGAGAGAAAACGTCAGCTTCTGAAAATGCCTTGATATTCTGAATTTTGAAGCTAAAAGCATTTCGAAAGAGTTGATTTCGGGTTCATCGGTCATCAGGTGAGTAGGTGTTAGATGGTATTTTTTTTTTTCCAATGACAGGCGGCAGCACTGCGTTTTTAGGTTGAGCATAAGCGCCCGATGAAAGTCCGCATGCTTGCGAGGCTACTCGTCTGTTGAATCAGAATAACTTGTGACTCTGGCGCCGCGAAGATCGGAGTTCGGGATTCAAGTTCCGGGAATCTACATACATATATATGTACAGTCACTTGTACCTCGCAACGTGCTAAGTCATGTGCGGGGGTGGCGCGCGCCCCCGCACTCCAGTTTCTGACCAGCCCACCTATATAGTCATTTGCTAGCCTGTTGGAAGCATAGTGCAGTTCTGATCCCCGCAATATTTTGAAGCGATATTTGACGAGACATGAGCAACACTGGAGATAGGTCAAGCCAACGACACGAGATCCAATTGTCGAAATCCAATTGTCATGCTGTTTTAACACCACCCAAAACCGCGTCCAAGGGCGCTGAAGACGATTATATTGCCAGAAGAGTTGTGCGAGCACAACCTCGGTTCCTATCATGCCTTCTCCGGCCAGTACCGATGATGTTGGCACAGTCCGCCGGTTGAGAAAGAGGGAACATGATCGACGCGCCCAACGGGCTTTGCGCGAGCGCACAAAAAACCGCATCGCCCAGCTTGAAGCGACTGTTGACGCCCTCAGCCATCAAGGATCTGATTCCCGCAGCGCGAGCTTGGTCGAACAGCTGGCTGCGGTGTCCAAAGAGCGCGATGAATTGACAGATCTTCTCTCGCAAGTAGATGCGACGGTGCGGAAATTCACTGGACGGAGTAAACGAACGGAAGACTGCGTCAATGATGACTCGAATGTTACTCATGAGACCGGCCAGCAGCAGCAATCCTGCGATGAATGGCCAGATAATCCAACTCTACCACCGACACTGTTAGACTTCACGGATAACGCAATTTTCAACCTCAACCGCACCGACCAAGACAGTGAGAGCAACACGAACTGGTGCGGAGATCGTCCTAGCGTGGATGCTATTACGGGCTCACAGGACCATGATTTCTCGCCTGCGCAAACCGACACCTCGGTCTCCGCTCCGCTAGACTCAATGGTATCATTATCTACTGTATGCGAGTCACAAGATCTGATCCTCCCTCCTCCAGAGACTGCGTGTGAATGTACCCCTCATGCGCCATTAACGACCGCTCCCGTTGAGAAGCAGAACATCTGGCGGATGGCAAACACATTTTTGAGAGCGCCCGGCCGTCTTTCAAAGGCCGTACTGCAAATTGAGGATACAATGAGCGAAGATATCGCTGTGCGGGCCGTGCTGGAGGGATGGGATGCAGTGAACGAGTCGACCATGCTCTCACCATTCTGGCGCAAGCTTCGCAGCATAGATGAGCTACAGTTTAGAAGGTGTCCCCAAGCAGAGCGACTAGCAATCTTAACGACAATGCATCTTCTACTGAGGAGTCACGCTGAACCTACCACGGAACAAGGTGCCAAGATTCCACCCTGGTTGCATCAGAGGCCATCTCAAACCATGATACCGCACTCCTATGCGATTAACTTCTTCGTCTGGCCTGGCCTCCGCGAACGTTTCGTCTTCTCTCAGCACCGATACTGTGCAAACGACTTCTGGTACTATTTCACAAACAATTTTCGTATCACCTGGCCATTCGAATTCCGCGACTGTTACAATCGCAACCGATTGACCGGAAAATTGAGCATAGGTGCTGAGTTCAAGGCTTGTATATCGGACATAAAATCTTGGACTATGTCTGCCGATTTTTTCGGACGATTTCCCGAATTGCATAGCGATATCCCTGCCTTCAGAAGCATTCCCATGTCTTTGCTCGATAGAGCCGAAACTGAAGCAAGAGCCACATTGAATACCTCCCTTCACAGTTCATCAGGACAAGATATACCTCCCGCCCAAGGTTGGCCTACTGCTGAGCACTGGAGGGATGATCTGTCACTGGTCGAGCCCTTATCATTAGACATAGCTACATGGTCGATGCCTCTAGGTTATAACTGTCTGTAGTAGTAGAACTGAAGTCTTTTATCATAGTTCGCATAACAATTGAGTTGATGCTATGCCGAGATTGGGCATGGTCGAGTCAGTCCAAGCGAGTCAGCATAAGCGTCTTGGCAATCCTTTCTGTCACGTTTCTCTGACTACACTCAGCTGTTCCGCAAAGCCGTCCCTTATCAAAAATAAGGGGTTTCACATCACTAAAACGCCATTTTCGAGCACCACAATGCGTCAAAGTGGTCTCTGGGCCCCATTCAATCTTGCAAATTTCTCTATTCGTCTCGCCGGAGCTGATCTCAAATCACTCAGAGAATTCAAGCCGCCAGCCACGTCTCATCAAATCTACAGAGTTCGATTAATTGAAAGAAACAACAGAACCGCCCATTCATTCCAGATTTGGCTGCGGATTGTGAAGGATGGCTCGAACGCAATCGTCAACTTTCTACGGAGATCTAGGGTTCGATGAACTTGAAAATGTGTTCTCACCGGTGGATTCTGAGCCTATGCATACTCCAATTTTGATGGAAACGTCTCCAAGGCTAGCACAAGACAAGGCAAATGAAACCTGGCCACATGAACCACTCCGAGAACGACTGATTCACCTGTTCTTTCAGCACGTCTACCCGATGTGTCCTGTAGTTGATGAGCTTCAATTTAATCAATTGTACCTCAAATCTTCCTACACCAACTTCTTTCGCCATTTTCCAGTTGGCCTATTTCAGGCCATGATGTTTGCTGCAGTACAGGTAAGACCCGATTCAAGACTGCATTTTGGACTCCACTGATATAGCCACTCGGGCTAAAGTTTGTGAATGAGAGTGAATTGATGACTCATACGACATTCGAGTCAATTTCAGAGGCGCAGCTGACTTACTACAATATGGCAAAGGTCAGTGTTCGATTAGCAAACTTGACTACTATACACTAAACATCCACAAAGTCCACATACCTATTAGAAACATTTCGAACGACAAAAGACAGCACCGAGCCCAATCTTGCGAGGATAGCTTTGTTGCTATCCTACTGGTGGACCCAAGGTATGGCTGCCGGTATCAATAGCTATTGGATCGATCGTGCAATCTATCACACCAAAGCCGCACTGGCCGAATCATCCTCGAATCGTTCCGTCCACACATACGACTTCAAAATCATATATTGGTCGTGTATCGTTCGCAACACGCTTGTTTCATTCTCATTAAGACGTCCAGCTCGGCTTCAATCGATTGGAACTGATTTTGGCAAACCTGATGAGCTCCTAAAATTCCGGAGAAGCGAACAGCAGGGTCGCGACTTGACACGTCAGCTGCTTAGGCTGCAAACTTTTGTCTGGACGTGCAAGATATGCGAAATTCTAAACCCAGCATTGACATTCTTACAACGAGAGACACTATCTAGCGATTGGATTCGCGGAGCACCTAGTCCAATCGACAGCGCTGATCCAGATGAACGATTTCGTTGCGCCAGCTTGACCGTGGAGTCCCTCCAGCTCCTGCATGTTCAAAATATTGAAATGCAACTAACGACGCTCAATACGAGATACAGGAAACAGCTTGGAAGGGAGAGAGGGAGTAGTTTGACAGGAGCGACTACTAACAATGAGGTCTTTGGCTCATTCTACATGAATCGTATCATCACCTTGTTAGTCAGCAACATCCGCTTCGTACTGGTCTTATTCTGTTACTAATATGATCTCAACAGTTCAAGCATAATTACGTTGTACGGATGTCTCTTCGACATCATGCCAGGTACAAGTGCAGAAGTCTATCATGAAGAAATCTTACGCAAAATGGAGGTTTATTCTACCAAGCTTGCAACACAGGTGCAGGAGGTGCTTCAGAACCTTGACCTCGCTCATATCCCTATAGCAATGTAAGGAGCGCGGAAACCTTTCCATACATAGAAAACTTTGATACGATCGCTAACTTCCAAAGGCTGGCGTGGACTATACTGCCTGCTATCCTGACATCTATCCAGCGCAATATCCATGGACCGGCATATGATACTCACAGCTTTCGTCGATTAACGGAACTACTTGGCCTTCGTTTCGAAAGTGCAAGGTCAATCGGCGCTCTTCTACGCCAAGCGGACTTTGTGGTTACGCTGCCACAAAGGAGCCTCGATGTGGGGGTGCCAGCATGCGGTGTAAGTGACGGCTTACCAACTGCTGAAGAGCAGAAGAACCAAGAAATTAAGAGGAAGATAAGTGCGCTTCGGAGGGGATTGAAGTTTCTCGACCTCGATCTCGCGCATGGAAGTCCCTCGCTATAAGAGATCATATCGTCAAAGCACTTTTGTTAATTGTTGTGGAAGTCGACATTACTTAACTAATTGCATCAAACGATCTAACCCAATTTATAGCTGTGCTACATGAGTCTGGACTAGATTGCGAGTGCTGGTCCATGTTGCACTGGAGGGACAGTATGCCTCACCAAAAGAAGAACAGCGTCGAAGTCGATGTGTATGAAACGCGTGGCAATAAAGGGACGTCGGCGTCCGTATCCAATCAATTTTCCATCAATCATGCGCAGAAGAAAGCGTCCGTAGAGTTCGCGTTCTTGCCATTGATGTACGTTTGGACGCTCGGGTAAGGGCAGAGATTACGTGCGATCACAGTACCGTTTCGTGTGGTGCTTGCTGGCAGCAAGTCTGGGACCTTGCCATGCTCCACCCAGTCCATCAGCGCAGCTAGGGGATCGATAGGCACAGGCCCGTTTCCACCGCGACAATGCCCCGCACCAGGAGCCAAGAACAGTCGATGGTACTCATTCGTCCTCTTTGAGCCTCCATCTCGTCTCTCCAATGCTTGTCGATACCGGACGGACCCCTCAAAAGGAATAACCGGGTCCGCTAGGCCATGCCAGGTCAGTAGTTTTCCGCCTGACTTGTTGAATGGAGATAGATTAGGATCATCGGCTCCAATCACGTTCGTGAAGATCTCGACAGAGCGTTCATAAGCCTGTACAAAGTCGGAGAAAGTCATGTTTGCCGTGTTGTAGCTTGGATCCTGATATATAAAGTACCTGACCCACGCCTCTACTACCGAGAATGGTTCGGGGACCGTTGAGCTTCCATTAGTGACAGTTCTGGCTATCACGTCGAAGGGCGCGCCAGGTGGGAGGCCGTACCAAAGCCACCTTCCAAAGCTGTCTCTCGCACCTTCAATGATCTTTGCAATTACATCTGCGTAGGCATCCGATATTGTGACATCAGTTCCAATATCCGCACAAGCAATCTTGGAGCCAACAAGTATCATCGGATCAAACTTGCAGGCCAGTGGTTTCGCAATAATTTCATCCTTAACTCCATCGAGACCATCACAAGCTGATATGCTTGCGGCTTGATATGCTTGGAAAACGCACATTGGGGGAGCTGCGATGTTTTCCATGACAAGTGGCGGCCAGAATAAGCCTAGGGCAAGCCTCGGAAAAGAAAGTGCTGGAGAATTGGCCAGGATTCCGTCGAAGTCCTCTGGATACCACTGCGCGGCAGAATATCCCTGCCTACCGCCTGTCGAGCATCCGCTGTAGTACAAATACCGAGGACGTATGCCATAAAAAGCTTTAACTGCAGCCTTGCCGATAGTAACCACGTCATGAACGGATCGATATGCAAAGTTTTCGACGAGTCCGGTATTCAATACACCCGGTGTTTTGACTGCCCAAGCTCCTGAATTTGCTGCCATGGTGTCACCCAAGCCAGCATCTGTAGATCCCACAGCAAAGCCTAGCGAGATGGGTTGGACAAGAGCTTCTTGCGAACCAGCTACAAGTCCACCGCCACCGACAACCATGAAGCGACCATTCCAATCCTCCAAAGGAAGCCAGACCCACGTGTGTACAACATCTTCGGTGTGTGAAAGAGCCAGCGAAACGTTACAAAAGCTTAGGTTGCTTACAGCGGCTTGAGTAGGCGTTGCAGGAACAGAGAAGTTGTGCACTTCCGTTGCTTGAGTGGAGAGTATACGAAAGTCCGATGTATGCGATAAAGAAATTCCGCTGCATTTGAAATTTTGGTCGTGCTGACCTGGAGGCGATGGTGATGAGAGGGCCAAGGTTACATGTAACAGAGCCGTGACGCCGTGCAGGGGACCGTTACTTCCCTTCATCTTTTTGTTTACCAGGGTGTTTTGTGTGATTTGTGTTGAGTGATGGGTGCAGGGCCTGATTATATCGTAACTTGAGAAGCCACCGTTAAGAACCAGTATCGGAAACTCATAGCAACACTTAAGCCCGCGAGCTACCGGCTTATGATTATTGGCGGATTTAGCGGTTTAGATTCAGCCGCAGGGTGACGTTAACATGCCGACTCTTATCTCCCACAACCTGGTCATGTGTTTTCACGAACGGTACAGGGTGTGCTTACAGCGGCAGGCATCCCTATTAGGACAGTCTTAACATGATAGTTATAACGAAGTTTTATTTTCATGATAATTATAATCTAAGTGTACTTAGAACCTACTTTAATTTAACGTTCTAGCGAAGCTTCTTATCTCCTGCGCAACGCCCAAAACAGGGATATAAGCAATTCTGGCTACCTCCTGTAGGAATTCGAGTCAGACCACCTTGACCGGCAGTATTGGCCAATCCTGTTCTGGAAGTAGATCTGCTGGCGCGGGAGTAGGCTATTTGATTGGTCAACCTCTATCGGCTCCGCCATTCGCCGGCATTTTCCTGAACTCTCTGCATCCATGTCCATGTATATTTTAGGAGGTTAAGGCGACCAGCACGCGATTTATGCCGGTGGAATGATCCTGAGTGTAAACCTCCATGGCGGCATCAAAGTATTCCTCAATGCCCATTTCTACAAGGTACTGGGGTATGACAAAGGTCTTTAGACGGTGTGAAAAGGATACGAAAAAGATTATATTGACTCTTCAGACACAACGTGCTTCTAACTATGCAAGTTGGGATAATCTGTGGTTCCTATATGGCAACATGATTTGCAAAATGCAAACTCTATGACAGATTAAACCCAGTATATCCGTTTGCAGCGGCCTCGTTGATAGTCTTATAGTACGTCGGCACGCCACCAAGGTAGATTAGGGGCTCCCTTGGCTTGCCGGGAATGTTGGTGCCCATGTACCACTATGAGTATGTCAGTAAACCATTCTGAGAGTGGGCTTAAAGAAAAAGGCGACTTACTGAGTCTACACTTGGCAAGAGGGAAGCATTTGCAAGCTTCCAAATAAGTTCCTTGTATTGGTCTTCGCTTTCCTTCTGGACATCAATCTTCTTGAGAGAATGCTCTTTCATGTGGTTCATTGCCTGTAGAATCCAATTGCCTTGCAGCTCAGCACATGTCGGGCCATTGCATAAGGCTGTAGGGGCTTGTGGTCCGTAGGTGAAGAACATGTTCGGGAAACTGGAAACCGCAAGGCCAAGGTACGTCTTCGCGCCGTCTTTCCAGTGGTCACTCAGACTCTCACCAGTCGTGCCCCTGATGTCGATCTGTCGAAGGCCGCCCGTTATAGCATCATATCCTGTCGCGCTGACGATGAAGTCGAATTCATACTCGTTGTCTGTGGTCTTGATGCCCTTCTCAGTAATTTCCTGGATAGGGCTTCCCTTGTCGCTAATGTCGACAAGAGACACGTTGGGCTTGTTGTATATTTGGAAGTATTCGTTCTCCAAGGAAATACGTTTGCAGCCAAAAGCATGCGGTTGCTCATTAGGTGCCAAAATGTCCGCAACCTTAGGGTCGTTGATCTTCGCGCGTGTCTTGTCACGCCAGAAGTTGTACGCTTCACGATTGGCCTCTTTTACAAAGAGCATATCATAGTACGTAGCGAGCCAGAATTGAAAGTCACCCTTGCTCCAGAGCTCTTCGTATACCTTCTGGCGTTGTTCTGGGGTGTCTTCGAAGGTAGAGCGAGGAAGGAAGTTGAATGAGAAGCCAGAGAAGCTTTCAGTGCGGCCGGCGAAGAGGTTCGGGTACTCAGGCTTGGGAATCGCTTGCTTGGGGAGCTCGTAATTGGCTTGTGCCATTGGCAAAGACATGTTCGGAGTACGTTGGAAAACGGTAAGCTGGCGAGCCACGTTACTCAGCTCTTGCGCTAGCTGAATGCCGGTGGACCCAGTCCCAATGACTGCCACGCGCTTGCCTCTAAGGTCAGGCTCCTCATGAGGCCAATATGAGGGGTGAAGAAATGTTCCTGTAATGTCTTAGTGCCAGCTTCAGTAATGGCCATTGATGACAAACCTTTGAATGAGTCGATGCCTTTCCAATCAGGAATGTACCTCTTTGCAGCAAAGCCAGTGTTCAGCAAAAGAAACTTAACTCTGTAAGTCTCGCCACCCTTTGTTGTAACCGTCCATCTAGCCGTAGCGTCATCCCAGGTTGCAGATGACACGAAAGTATTGAATTGCGTATCTTTTCTGAGATCCCATCTGTCGGCTACATGCGCAAAGTAAGCACGCAGCTCCGCACTACCGGGAAATCTCTGGTTCCATGTCCAGTCTTTCCACAGCGCTGGGTCAGAGAACTCATAGTGCGGAATAGAACTGTCCACGCGAGCGCCGGGATACCGGTTCCAGTACCACACACCCCCATAATCAGCCCCATGTTCTACGAGCTTTACCTTGTATCCTGCATCGCGAATCACTTTGAGCTGGTAGACGCCGCCAAAGCCAGCACCGACGACGAGAGCATCGAGCTCTTGGATTTGAGTGCCGTTGGTATCAGGGGAGCTCCCATTAATGTGTTTTGATTCGTCAATGGAACTCATGCTGGTTGAAGGCTGCAGATTTCCGGCGCGGTGATATTATGGTATAACGTTTTGGAGATTGGCAAAATGTTGATGACGATGCAGCTGTTGGCCAAGAAGGACAGTTTCAGCATGAATGAGAACAGAAATACATTGAAACCTTTTCCCTAGGCCTCTCTTGGTAAAGGGATAATTGGAAGAACGACCATGAATCGTGAAGTCCCGAACTGATAGGCCCATGAATCAAATACCTTGACACTTTTATGCTGGTCGTTCTCAGGATTGCAAGGTGGAAAACCGGCACAGCATTTGAACGCAGCCGCCACTAATGCTGCCTACAGGGTATGACTGCCGTGGCTCGCATCCATGGCACAATGTTCTTAATCTGGTTGATGCAACGTCTCACTTTGTTGGTAAATCATTTTCAGGCTATCCAGCGGCTAGTCTGATTGTACGTATTCGACGAGAATATTTATCTCCTGTGCATCTACTTTTGCCAACCATAGCTCGAGATGCAGCATCATGTAAAGTGGTTAGCGTGCTCGAGACAGGGACGTGCCCTGGGGCTTGGAGACTCCACATGTGAGGCCAGCTACAGGGCATCTCGCGCGGCTCGGCACGTTCTTCGCGCTCCCCGAAACCCCTAACAGCGGGGACGCACTCAGCAGGGCCTGGTTTTTGCCGCGCACTGGCGGTGAGTTGGAAAGGATTATGGCCTAAAGCGACCTAATAAGATATAATGCAGTCGTAACTGCCTAGCAGTACATAATCTGGTGACTTGTTATCGAAGACTCCGTCCGATAAGTAGCATACTATTCAATGAAGAGTATCGTATGAAGGGCTAGTCGTGACTGTTGCAGCGGCCATTGTGGTGTTTTCGACAGTGGGATATGCTGATGGTCCCGTGAAAGTGGGTACATTCCCCAAGTACCGACCGCTCAACCACCGACAGCCGAAGAAAATGACCTAATAACAGCTCAGTATCACCAATTAAGGGGCTGCGGAGTGGGCGTTGAGCGGTTCGGGCCTCTCGCGACCCAACAAGCGAGTTTGACCGCCCCTACGCTAGGCTAAGAGCTAACGACCGCTGCCCGCCCCATGTAGAAAGAGATGGCACGCCTTATTATCCTCTCTTGTTTGTCCCTTAGTGCAATCCTGGTGTCCCTTTTCAAATTCTATATGACGCGTCAAGCTCTCGGCAACGGCAATCGCTTAGGGACAGTCCCACTTTTGACGGAGCAGGCATGGTCCTCTAGCCCTGTTCATAGTAAAATCGAAGGAAGTCTTGGTTGGAGAGACTGACGACGGTTGCTGCAGGCAAATGTACGAGAAGGGGCGTGAATGTCAAGAATTAGGTGAATTTGCAGTCGAAAGCGACTAGGGAGTACGATGATACAGGAAGCTACTGTCAAGAAATCAAAAAAATAAGGCGCTCCTCGTCGACACAGTCTCGCCGGGTCTCTGCACGGCACAAGCCTGCCGGGATACGGCACAGTGCCTGCTACCTCCGCAATACATGATACGATAGCGGTTCTAGCACAGGCTTGCCCATGTTCGGAGCCTTTGTAATGTACCTATCCAAGGCACAAGCTGCGCCAGAGCACTGTTCGGAGCCAGTCCACCGACATGGGTTTAGCTCTTGAAAAATCGAAGAAGATGCAGATCTCTGTTTCAAACGAGTGCAAAATGATACTTGCGGCCGTTGATCGTTGGCCCATCACTGCGACCTTGTTGTGGTACACCGCTAGAGTACACCCGTGCATGGATTCAGGAGTGGGAACGCATAACCGTTGACAATCCTGCGTTCTCTTATAATGGTCGGAGATTTTTTATCTGGTATCGTCAATGAACTTGGCTCGCCTACATAGTCCACTCTTGTTGTTCTTCCATCGCAGTCATGGCAGTGAGCCCTCTAGAAGCGGCTCTCATCGAAACATGGACGCTGTTCGCTGTGGGGAGTATTTTTATCATACTGAGAGTCTTCTCTCGGACCAGACTGGTGGGATTTTCTGGATACTGCGCTGATGATTACCTGATCTTCTTCGCATGGGTAAGGTTCCCTTTGTCCCTCGAATGTCGAGATATTCAATTGACGCCGTCAGGCATGCTACACGGGAATGACAGTTGCGGCGCATATCGTAGGCGGTACCGGCGACACTTCGCACTTGACAATGGAGCAGCGTGAATCATTCACTCCGGAGGAAGCAGCACTGCGCCAGAAGGGAACCAAGTGGTTCATGGTCGGATGGTTCACATATATCGGCCTCATCTGGACATTGAAACTAAACATGCTGTTTCTTTATCGGCGTGTCGTCAGCGTCGTGTGGGTAAAAGTATTTATCGTCCCGACAATGATATTGGTGGGTGCGACCGGTGTGTCTATCTGGATCCTGTTCGCATCGGCATGTCGCCCATTTCATAAATTGTGGCAGATTCTACCCGATCCCGGAAGTAAGTTTGCTTAGAGCACTCTACACCACGTCTTTCGCTAACAAACATCAGTATACTGCATGCCACAAAGTCCTGCGTTTTTGATCACGGTCCTTGTCTTGAATCTGTTGACGGATGCCTGCATCATCCTAATTCCGATTCCGATCATACTTCCTTTGAAGATATCATGGGGCCGCAAGGTCGGGCTCATGGTTTTGTTCTGCGCGGGCATCTTCATTATGATAGCTGCGATCTTGCGAGTCTACTTCGTTCTTGTGGTGAGCCTTTCTCCACCAGGCATTTGTTATCCCGCCATGCTAACGGAATCCTAAGCTTCAAAAAGGAGAAACAGCCGCTATCTGGTCATGTCGAGAAGATGTCGTCGCAGTTATCATCGGCCAGGCAACCTTAGTTCGGCCCCTTTTTACCCGCCGATTCTGGAGCGCAGATCCCATGGGTACTTCGGGCTACTCATCGAATAAACGGTCAAACGGATATGAGTCGCACGAGCTGTCTAGTAACTCCAAGCCCTCACGACTAGGATTTCGCTCAGTGAAAGATCCATATAATGTGAGCGTTCTCCAGACTCAAAGGAATGAGAGTGAGGAGCGAATCATATCAGGCAAACAAAACAATGGGATTCAGAGGGCCCCAAGCCAGACCAGTGACCAAAGCGACCAAAGGCTGGCAGAAGGCATCACCGTCAAGAGAGAGGTAGATATCTCGACAGTACAGGGCAAACAGGGTTTTCACCAAAATTGGAAGGCTGTATAGTCGATACATATGTCTAAGTCCTTCTCGACTGGCGGCATTTGAGAACCATGGCAGACGGAAGGAGCATAATTTTGATTTCAGCAAGGCTGCTACAATATGCTCACAACTTCCAAAACAATGCGGGTATTGGAATTGTCGCAAGTCAGCCTTACCAATCTTTGCGCTGGTCATGGCAGTGACTAAATTGAAGTAATAGCTGGAGTTTCTAAAATCCACAAGTGGAAATTATACCAACGTTCTGATTGGGGTCGACGAGGAGACAAGGCGTTGTAAATTTGTTCCTTAGGTGTTATTGCGAGCTATACGAGTTATATATCTCGACCTAGTGCCTGTTCCCTCATCTCGATACGTTCTTCACTCTAGCTTGAAATGGGACTTTGGTATTTGTTGTATCCTCGTGTCAGATCCTGTTAACAATATAAACATTTTGTGTGAACATTGGTAGATTGAACGTCACACATGCTAAATTAAGTTGGCGAACGGAGCTGATTCGGCAGCCTACATTGTACACCACTAGCTGAAGCCGAGGCCCAAAAGCCTAGCCAGCTCTAGATCTAGAAGTAACCTTTGTTTTATGATGATTCGCTGAACTTCTTCGAGCTTGCAGAGAACGTAAGGCCAGTAACGGTAAAATTAAATCTGACATCACCGATTAGGCTGCACCACGCACGAATGGATGTCTATTAGGATACCGCCGCTAGTTTCCGGCGAGGGTTTGCAAACGAATCATTTGATCCGCCGCTAGAGCAAGCGAGACGAAAGGGTGCGCAAAATTTCAGCATTTAGTGTTGCGCGTCGTGAGAATTTATGTACTATAACTATAGGCAGCGGTATAACGTAGGCCCAGAATGTATACCTTCAGCAGATGCACTTAAATAGCAAAGTCGAAAGAAATCAAGGATCAATTCCCGGCACCCCTAACGTTCAACGCGACAATCTCGATGTGGGCAAAGGTATGTTGCGTGCGTTGTAGATGCAACTTAAAATCCTGCTTCGAATTAGATGGTAATGAATCTCGACTAAATATAACCGCTGTAGCATCTCCTTAATTTCCCAACGCACAATGATTCAAAAGCGATCAAGTCAACTCCATTTTCGCCTCTGTCAGCCGTCAGACAATGCTCTACAGCAGATCTATAGTGTGAACCCATCCTTTGGTCTAACAAAGCAACAAATTGCTGTAATACATGACGCCGGAATTCTGGCGCGTCCTCTGAAGCGAATATTTTGCCCTTCTGGCTACCGAGCTTCATCCCATCAGTCATTTCATGCACAGGCTTCCACAAGCCTAGTTCAAGCAGCATGATTCCAAGGCTGTATCGATCGAAGGCTCTGCAGTACTTGGACTTGCCTCGTTGGTAATCGGGGTGCTGATATAAAACGTCTGTATCGGGCCGCTGACAAAGACCATTGCTATACTCGTCCGGAGAGTCGGGGCGGCTATGATTGAAGCCGCATACAAAGAAATCTTCTGTCCGTACCTTGTCGTGCGTATCTCTCGTAGATGGAAACAGAATGCAATATGAGGACAGACCTTTATGAAGCCAGCCAACCTTGTGATATTCCAACAACGCTCTAGAGAGGTTTAGTGCCAAGGCATAGACACGCTCAAGAGATGGTCGACGTCGCACGTTTTTTGTTGTTTCTATCAGACTGTTCAATGAGATGACAGGAGGTCTATGATCCAATTCCTCAATCGCGGTTCGTTCCGGGATCGGAATTTCGTAAACAAGTCCGAAAGCGTGGCGGTTCAGCTCATGGAAGAAGCCTTCACAGTTCAGAGTGCGAAAATGGCCAAGTTTTGAAAGCCGACGTATTGTTTGCGCAGTTCTTCCGATGCGATCGTAAAGCTTAGTACCTGGGTCACCTATCCAGGTAGTGCCATACGTGATCCATTCAATCAGAACTGGCTTCGCCTTGCCCCCATTAGCCGTACTCGGGTCGAATAAAAGAGCAAGCTCTCCGCCTTGGAAAGGGCGCCGATTGATCAATCGTTCTGGTCGTAGACGGAGGCTATTATCATAGCTCCCTTCATCTTTGTTCATGAGAGACAGCATCTGTATTGCAGCTAGCTGTTTTCCTACATCGGCGTCCGAGATAGCATCAATTGGCTTGTCGCCACCTTTTGATATCATGCATATAGCTGTGCTTTGCTCGTCATTGTTTTCGTCCCTGAATGACTGTAATAGGCCTGCCGATACTCTATTTCTCTCTTCAAACGTCAGCAAGTCACTGAACCTGTTGTTGATCACACCTAGCAGTGAACTGAACGATGTGCCCCAGTTATGATCAGATGCAGTAACCAGAGCATCGCTAACATCCGACAGGATAACGATGCAACTGCGGATCCTTTTAGAGAAGCTTGTGTCCGAAGTCACAGTTGCTATCTCCGGATTTGCAAGGAAGCAGGCGGACCCCAAGAGAGCATATCTCCGGACCTCAAGCCGAAGGCTCAGATGGTGTCCCGTCTTCGCAGTAGCAGCTCAGCTTTTCTTGAAGAGCGCTGAATATGCTACAAGCCTGGCCGAAATATAGTGCTGAGCTCACGCAATTCGCGTTAGGCCGAACAGTTGGCGGAATAGATAACATCTTCCTCGCTTCTCGCACGACAGGTGATGTGGAGGAGTGTAATGTCTCTAGCTTCTCCAGCCAGCGTTCCACACCCGGGTTCGGCGATATACCGCTGTGGAAGGCGTACGTAGTAATCACTCCAGGTATCTCAGTCTTTCGGTTAGCCTTGAAATCCGCAACTCCATCTGGTCCCCAATGGAAATGCACCAAGACCTCCATAATAATGCATCCCATGGCCCAGATGTCCATTGATCGACCCACTTCTCCAGGTTGAAAGCCCTTGTCATATTCTTCACACTCCGGTGCTTTGTATATGCCTCGACCAGTCTTAAAAGGTGTTTTGGAATCATCTCCTTCTCTAATTGTAGATAGTCCAAAATCCGCTAGAACCAGGTCTTTGCCTCGGACCAAAACGTTCGCTGGTTTGATATCATGATGGCATCCAACAAAAGCGACGTCCATGGTGGGTAGACGATAGTTGTGCAGATGATGAATAGCGGATGAGAGACCGGTAAGTGCAGAGATATAGTCAGTGCGTGACCAAGGGTTAGCAAGGGACTTGGCTGATTGCAATAGCTGTTTCAAGTTTCCACCTTCAATTGCGGGAAAGAGGAAGTTGTGGGTACCTTGGAAAGTATACGATGCCAGAAGTTCTAGGATATTTGGATGCTTGAGATGGCTAAGAAGCCAAAGAACAGTATGTTCGTCCTTGCCTAGGGCTTTAGAGGACTGTTGTTGTCGTTGATGGATCTGTGTTTGACGTGTGTTGAGCTCTTTGCGGACTAGTTGATAGTCCTGTGCTCATTAGTTCTACTTGGAATGAATGTTGTGGGGATCTGTACATAATTTCCCTGGAATTCAGATCCGTGTCCTGCATCATCGTAG
This sequence comes from Phoma sp. ATCC 74077, assembly GCA_033682645.1. Classification (NCBI taxonomy): domain Eukaryota; kingdom Fungi; phylum Ascomycota; class Dothideomycetes; order Pleosporales; family Didymellaceae; genus Phoma; species Phoma sp. ATCC 74077. Next base: position 227,309 of record JAWDJC010000023.1, read on the forward strand.
AGATGATGTCCTGCATAAATTTTGACAAGAAACACACGACCAAAACCGCCTTCGTCCAGCGGCAAGTTTTCTATGAAGGGAAGTACAGTATCGCTATCAAAAAAGCGGTGTGTCAGACGACGAGCGAAGACAGGCGATGTGAACATCCACTGAGTTTCAAGGAATTCTTCCGCAATATCAGGGTCCAGAAAGGACAGCCTCTCCCGAAAGAATGGTAATTGAGCATTCAGAGTCCTTGTGTCCCCCTGATGTTCCTCCACAAATTTGATGAAGAGGCTCTCCTGTCGTATAAGGATCAAGATGCCGAGGAGTTTGCGTGCGCCTTCCGTGACAACAGTGACCAACTCTTTCAGCTTCCAGGGCTCGGTTCCACCATGTATCAAGGCTTCTTTGATGATATCAGGGCCCATATAAGCTAAGTATTGAGGCTCCGGTACGTAGTATCTGCCTTGACAATTTCGAATTCGTAATGCGCGTATGGTCGCGCGAAAATCGTTCATACTTTCGAGGTAGAAGGTAAACAGATGACTTCGACGGATGAAGGTATGAAAATGGCTACCGTGAGCCTACCATGGGAGCAGAACTTCCGCTCTTATATGTAGATGAAGTCTGGGTGGCGGTAGCGGGCACCTTTGAAGGTTGGGTTGGTGGCATGTCAGGCTGAGAGTGGGGCAATGCACGATTCGCGGGGATAGGCAGCCTTCCCGCAAGCTCTCGAGCAACTTTCAACGAACTTTCCACGCATTCAACAAGCAGACGCGATGAGCTCAACTGGAACGCTACTTTCATTCTACTCTGACTACTCCGCACCTGTTCAATGCGCGACTCGCTGCGATCCGCGCATCCTATCTAGAACACACGACATATTCCTTACTTTCATAGCACTGTGCCATAAACTCGATGTCACAATCCTTACAAGTGCGTGGCAATCAGGACTTCCTACCCTAGGCAGCGGCGGGACATCTATTGTAAGCCAAGGCACTGGACTGGCGCTATCCGCCTCCTTTGCATTCAAGCGCCTTCTCACTCCATCGTTCACATCAGAAAGGGATATGCGAGACTTCAGAAACTTAGCGTTTCATGCGCTCTCATGCGAGGTAGCGATTTTGAGTAATAACGTAATCAAAGCACATCTACACATTATCGAGCTCGAGGGAGTGTCTTTTGAGGTGGTTGAAGGATACGAGGGGAAGACATGCGTATGGCCGGTCTTGATCTTTCCGAAAGCTGACTGGTTCACATTGGCTGAGTTTGTCCCTCGGTGTGAGATGGGTGGTGGTCTAGAAATGGAGCATCGAATCACTATGCTCCTCCAAGTATGGGCAGCTGTTGCATATATGCACGGAACATGTTAGTCACCCTTTTAACTTATCTGCAATGGCACTAACATCGTAGTAGTGGCCACAATGCATGGTGACATAAAGCCAAGCAACGTATTAGTATTTCTTGAGAACGAAGTTCTAGTGGCAAAGCTTATAGACTTCGGGTACTCTTCCATGTTTTGTGAAGGCTTAGAAAGCCTCATCAATGTTCCTATGAGCGCGCCGTGGTACGCGCCAGAACTCAAATATCATTCTGGGTCATTCAGCATTCACGAAGCAAAGAGAACCGACATCTTTTCACTTGGGGTATTCGCCCTGTGGGTTCTTTTTGGTGAAAGTTGGCTGAATTCTCCAGATGAAGGGGCAATTGAAGAGGACTTTACTGAGAACAATGCAAGAATCAATCTAGGTCCGTGGGCTCAGCTCGTTGAGATGCTGAAATCCCAGGATGCACTTGTTGACGCGGCTTGCGAATTGCTCGCGGAGAGTGAGGAGATTGAGGATCGCCACAAGGGCTGGATGAAGTCATTCTTTGAGAAGGCGTTGCCATGTAACCCTACAGAAAGGGCGGCCTCAGTAATTGATTTGTTGTCAGATCTGAAAGAAAATGAGTAAGCCAATAGCCTGAAATCCAGACTGTATCACTAATCTGAAGCAGAGAATTTCGTTTATTTCCATCGTGTATCTACGATGATGGCGAAGAACTCGAACTTGTTCCGGATGATGGAGACTACCCACGCATCGATCCCGCGACAGACGAAGAAAGGGTTGCAAGGGAAAGCTGGGGTCAATGTGTACAGCTTGATGTAAGCTTCTAACGTCCAGCAGCTTGATAATGTATACAGAGCTGAATGATGATTATCCAGATCATGTTCTTATTTGACGAATTCGCCACGGCAGATTACCGTATACGAAAACACCTGATCGAATGTCTAGAATACCAAGCAGATCAAGAATCATGCTCATCATGCCAAAAGCAAGCATCCTTCATTCTGGCTATCTTCAATAGCATTGGATTCGGCTGCCCCAAAAATACAGAGAAGTCTCAACAACATTTACTTAACTCCTCAAGGCCATACTCAGATCTATCAGAGGCAATCGAAAAAATCAAGAGTGGGGGACAAAGTGCTGAAGTAGAGCTTAGTAATGATGATTCTGATGCCTTTGCACTCGAACTTCCTTGGCAAGACGTGGATGCTGACTATCTCCAATCCAAGAATGCATCGACAGTATACAAAGACCTGCACAGCGAGCTTGTTGCCCTTGAAGTAGCTCTCGGACGAGAGCATAGGACGGTTCTCGATATGAGGAAGTCTTTATTACGCATCCAAGAGTTAAGAGGAAATTGGGATGACGTGGAAATTCTCGCGCAAGGCTTGATCGCTGCACTGTCAAATGCACCTGCAAAGAGTCGGCAACAAATGATGCTTTGGGATGTAGAGTCCACATACGCCAACTGTCTGAGCCACACAGGCCGCATCAAACCCGCCGAAGAAATATTCTGGAAAATCTATAATCTTTCTAAAAGCGTCTTTGGAGAGGGTCATCTAGTCACTCTCTTTCACCTTAGAGCGTTATGCGCGTTATGGCTGGCAACGAGCGACTTTGAAAAGATTGAAGTTCAGCTTAGAGAATTGACGCCATTCCAGCTTGAAAACGGGAAGCAAAGACCGGCAAACATGCGCTACGCAAAGCTTGCATTACAGCTGGGTGCAAGTTATGCCCACCAAGGACGATACGACGATGCGGAGAGAATAGTCGTGCCAGTTGTGGAGTTTATCCAGGGAATATATGGCGATACTCATCCTGAGACCTTGATAGTACTCCAACATCTTGTCGGCTTGCATATCCAGATCCACAGACTGGACGAAGCGGAAAAGATTGCGCTCCACCTACGTGAGACCTGGGAACTTATGGCCTATAAAACCGGGGAGCCTTCACCATCTTATATCCAAAGTCTTCAACTCCTTGCTGAAGTGTATTCAGCACAGGATAGGCTGGATGAGGCGCTCGATACGATAGAAAAAGCCTCTTCGCTTCATGACCAATACTGGAGTATAGAAACATATAGTGAGCTAGCAATCTTGGACGCCGAAGCTTGCATCCTGCTGAAACTGCAGCGATGGGAAGAGGCTGTGAGACGACAGAGAAAAGTTGCTGAGTTGTCTCAAAAACTATTGGGCAACCCCCATCGAGATACCCGGGACCGGGTTGTGGGGCTTGCCGCAGCGTACTTGATGAGCGATGACCTCGAAAGGGCCGAGACTATACTAATAGTTCTTCTGGATGAGCTTAAAGAGGATTCGACGGCGTCAAAGTTCAACATGATGAGCTGCACTGAGCACCTCGCCGAAGTTCGCCGACGCCAAAATAGGTTCGAGGAAGCGATCCATTTTGCTAAACTCGCATTAGACTACGCAGAGGGACTCCAAGGGAAAGAGGAAATCGGAGTCACCAACTTCATGAGAAAGATTGCTGAGTTGTACAACGAGATCAAAAGCTATGAGCAGGCTCTTGCTGTCCGAATTCAGATTCTCAACATCATTGAAGCGGAAAGTAGTGAAGACCACGAGCAAGTCATTGATGCTCTAGAAGATGTTGCAGATGCATATTTCAAGCTCAGTGACTTCAACAGCGCTGAGTCACACTATCGAAAGGCATTGCAAGCCTGCAAGGCTGAACTTGGAACGACGCATGAAATGTATACTCGTCTTCTTGGGAGTCTAGGCTCGACAATTGAAGAGGATCCAAGCAGAATGGAGGAAGTAGCGGAGATTGAACAGGAGATTGATTTATTGGAAGATGATGTTATGTTTGATATTGTCTCGGGCTCTTCCTAAATATTCAATCATCACCATTTCATCCATTATTTAGGGGACTCCTTGGCCAAGTCCGGATCGCTGCCGACGCAGGAGACACGTCGGGATAGCTACCTCTAGATATAGGATGAGACCAAGAGTCGCGATCATGACAGGGACAGTGATGACGAAGTAGAGCCGGATGGACGAGGTGGAGTCAGGGACGGCTGCGCTAACCATTTCGGAACTAAATATGGACTGTGGACATCAGCTTCCACGATCTTGTCAATCGGGGAACACCCATATTTGTTGTATCACATGTATGTACTCACTGCAATGAGGCTGGGTGGAAGAAACATGACCGCAATCTGGGAGAGTATTTTGATAGTCCTCGAGTCGCGATGGTTCTGCGTTGCTACGTTCACTAACTTCTCAGCTTGTTGATTCGCATGCCTGGAAACATGGTGCAACAAGCCTGTGGTGCCTTGCATGTCTTCAAGTGTCCTCTGGACTTTGTTTTCGGCCTTGAGGTTAAGGATCGAGTTAAGCTGTACCATCGTCAATGCACCGTGTATACATAAAGACTCCTAAGGATGGATGTCGACATACAATTTGACTGACAAAGCTTGTCTTTTCTATAAGTGAGGTGAGTGCCTCTTGATATTGTTCAAGGTCCAAGTCGAGGTATTTCGAAGTGTCAGCGGCATCGCAATTACATTCCCGCCCACTAATGCGCGCATGAAGGCTATCGATACTGCTCAAGATTCTCTGCTGCCCTGTTATGGCGAGCTTGGCTATTGCGATGCGTTTCTTAATCTTCTCCAACTTTTGAACATCAGAGAATAGCACTTGATAATCATACGAAGTATTCTTGTCAAGATGACATAAATGCGCTTTCTCCTCCTACAAAACATTAGCCTCGACTATCCCGCATGCTCAAGTTACGTTTTTAAAGGTCCTTACGAATGATGATCCTATTTCCTGGAGGTACTCGATATATGGTCTCCAATTATGTACTGCCGCAAACAAAATAGTGAAGTGAGCGAAAAGAGCGTAACTTCTACATTGGTCGCTCTCTCCGCCAGCAGTTAGCCCGAGTCTGATCTGACTCTGGATATACTGCGATGGTTGTAGGAAGATCCATCGGCAAGTTGACAAGGATGTGCGACCGTGGTACACTCCCGTTTGGCGAAGTGACCATGGAAAACCTCGTCCTCGCCCGTTGAGCTCTACATAGCGGAAGTTGTAGCAGAATTATGGTCCATATCAGCATCGATGCCAGATAGCTAGGTTGATTCATCATACCAAATGGATCTCGCAGCTCTGTAGTCTGCGATCGTTCTCGAGCGATGGAAAACACCGTTTGACGTACACGTTCCTCGTCATCAATCCGCTTTCCGAAAGTGAAGGCAACGTCCAAGAACGGTGTGAAGACTTTCAATCCCGTGACTATTCTTCTAAAGGCTTCCTCTGTTGTAGAGAATTGGCCCCATGAAAATGGTTGAGTTAAGATCCTAGACCCTCATCGTAGTTAGTGAGCGCGATAAAAGCGCGATAAACCGAGTAGGTTCGTATGCTTACTTACAGGGCGAGGTATTGATTACGTTCAGTCAAAGTCTACAAATTAGCGGCTCTTCAACGCCAATTGGCAACCGCACTTACTTTTTGAACACCAGATTGCTCGATTTCCTCGCTCAGAACATGTCGCTCCTTGACGCTTTCGCTTCCCTCCTCTTGCCACACCATCTCGACGCCTCCGCCCACCATCTGGAATAGTCTCCCTGATTCGGTGGATAGGTCTCGACTGCATACTGTATGCTCTTTCCCAATTGGTGTATATACATCAACACCAAGTGGGTATGTTTCCCAATTCCTGAACATATCACAGCCAGCCATTTCAATATGTACCTTCTAGAAAGGACAGATTGGTGATGTCAAATCTGGTACAACTATTTCGAACAAAACTTCCGGCTCCTGCGACTCTCCGCTGGTTGCACGGCTGAGCGATTCAGCTGGAAATGGCGGCAAGCCTGTAATGTAAGCCTTGGTGCCTAAGGTTGGGTATGAGCCTTGAGGTGCGGGGTTTCCGGTGAGCAAGCGACCAATGGCATATGCGGGCGAATTAGAGCGTAGGAGAGCCCAGGCGGATTCCCGCCCCATAGATATCTAGAATGAACACAAATCTGCCTCGTCAGAGACTTCTGTTGCCTGAACATTCAAGCGCAGCGAGATGCAGCGCCAGTCCATCCCAAATCGTTACATCAAGCTTGCCGCCCTGCAAAGCGTACTGCAACGAAAATTTGGCACCGGCAATTTTACTATCGAGGTGATCATATACCTGCACAATCGGAAGCCACAGCTGATCTCCACAAGGAAGACGACGATAGCTATGAGATCACGGTACCAACGCGGCTGACGAAGGCGCGTGAGAAGATCGCACGTGCTATTAGCGGTCCACTAAATTTCGATAAGACGAGATTGAGGATATGCAGGAAGGATGATTGTGAAGTTTACTAGACCGCGCATACAACCAAAGACTTGTTCACACCTGTCTCCTTTCCTGAAATATGGCGCGCGAGATCTTTTTGAGCAAATAGATTAATGGCTAGTCCTGGTCTTTTCCATTAGAATCCAGATGCATCGCTATTCGCTGTCATTCTATTGGTTAGTGATATATAAGCACAACTTGTTTAAGGATCGCTAGACTTGCAGCTGTAATGCCATTGACCTTCTTCGCGTCCGTGCGCGCTTCATTGTAAGTCATACTTGACGATGATTCAGGGCCATGATTTCAGTGTACTCTGATGAGGGCATAATTTGTGTGAGATCATAATAATCGACAGATCAGAAGAGTTTTCACATTGCGTTGCCGTGCAGTCGTTAACGATTTGAACATCGACACACTTTTGGTTTCCTATTACACTATAGACTTTGAGTAGCCTGACTGCCGCTGATGCGACAATGATCTGATCGATACTGACTCCGGATAACGGTGAGTGAAAGTTGTTTTGGCGCTCGGTCCTTGTTATGTGAAACCCCACCAGGCTTATCGCGATGCCATCGATGTGAAAAAAATGGGTCGGACTGAATGGGCCCTGGTATTTGCTGCCATGAGAACGGATTGAGATTAACAACTGCAACTTTCGTGATTCTCTCATTTCAGACCATAAATTATATGCCGTGGGCTGATGCCGTTGTGTCTGCTGTGTAGCCTCGAGTGTTATCTTGGAATCCACTCGCTCATCGCGAGTCTCTATAACTCGTCTCGCAATTTATGTACCTCGATCACTGGTGACTGAAAACAACCTTCGGTCTATACCGTGATTATTGTGTTGTTGATCTAGGACTCCGATTGCAAGCCACGAACGCTGATTTACCGCAAGAGGTTATGAAAAGGTACCGAAATTTTGCCATTCAGCCACGCTTCTTAGTTTAGAACACCGTCCTCATCAAAAGGACCCTTGGTGTTGATCATGACGTATTCGCAACCGTGATTGTGGTTTCCTGAAGCTAGCTGCTCACTGACGCAATGCACGTACCTGCGTAGCCGAGAACTTCACTGCTTTCGGACAAATTGTGGCCAAGACTAGGAACGCGGCTGTGAAATCCGTCAACATAAGTCGGCCGACCAATGGCTTATAGCTCTCAGCACAGTAAGTGGGTCTACGTCCTTATGAGATTGGCTCTGACGTGGTTATCCCAATCACCTAGCGTACTCCATTTGTAAATGTCAGCCCCAGCCCAGGATGCAAGTCAGTTAAACGAACAGGGCTAAAACTTTAAGGTACACTTCGATTTCTAAATGAGGGCACAAACTGCGAACGTATTGCCTCCATTGGATAAACAACGTCCTCATAGGTTTCTGCATGTGCACTCGCACATAGCCATGGGACGCCTCAACACCGTCTTCTAATTGCAAGGTCGCCATCCAGCTGTGAGGCTGTGGGGTATTCTGGCAACATAGACCATGACGTGTACATAGGACTTCAATATATAAGAATCTGATCAGAATCACGTTGCAGCAGTGTCTTCCAGTCTATAATCATGGGTACTAAACGAATCTCCTTTCTCAACACTTATGGGGGAGCATTTATCCTTGGACTGGGTACTTTCGCTTCTTCTACGCCTATACTTACGAGATCGCCGACTGGGCAGAATGAGTTGTGCCTCACACCTAATTGTGTGAGGGCGGCTGCGCGCGTTTTGAACAACTTGCATCCGAACCATGAGTCAATTGACCCTTGCGAGAATTTCGAACAATGTATGAGATTCTCAGATCCGACTCTTCTGCATGCTAATCAAATCAATACAGACGTTTGCGGAGGCTTCCCCTCGAGATGGCCGAACTCAGAGACCTACACGACCCTACAAGAGGTCGGAGAAATTAACAAAGATGTTCTTCGCTCCATCCTTGAAGGTTCATACCCAAAAAATGAAAATGTGAGCTAGACTTTGCACTGCTTGGCCTGATACTAAGAATTTCGCCAGTCAACTACGGACGATGAATCAATTTTTGACATGCTTGTAACGAACTACAATTCTTGCATGAATAACGAAACAGTTGAAGCAAATGGCCTTGGTGAGATACCAGAGATAATTGCAAAACTCGCAGAATTGTTTCCTGTTGAAGATTATAGCTCGAGTGAACTCCTCTCCGAGCAGGACTATGATGCGTTTGCCAGTGCTATCATCTATTTGGCTGAGATTGGAGTCCCTGTATTCGGAGAGTTCTGGACCATTGCCGATACCCAAGTCCCGGTGAGCACCATTTCCTACTTTTATTGTGTTGTTTAATTCACTGATGATGATCAAGGACGTCATGGTGCCACAATTTGGTCCAAATCTGTACTCGGTTCCTGACCATGCCCTGCCTACACAAGGTGGAATAATCGAGTCAGCGGCTCTAGAGAAGGACCAACTTATTGAGATATTAAAACTCATCTTACCAGTTGGTGGGGCATTAGAAACAGCGCCAGAATTATCGAAGGCCTTGCTCGAATTCATGGCTGCGTATAAGCAGATCGAAGAACCTGCGCGTTCTGGTCCAGACGCGATCGAGGTATGACAGATTCACTGAACACAATAGTAATGGCATTAAAGCATCATCCGCTAAACACTCATAGCTTTCGTACCATTCGACGACAGTCACAGCAGCCGTTGAACAAGCTCCTAACCTGGTCATTGACAAAGTCATCACAGGACTAGCACCAACGGACTACAAGCTCGACAGAATTGTGTTTCAATATCCGGAAATGTATGCGAACATTTCCAGTCTTATCTCAGAAACGCCTCGGTCGACTTTGCAGGTTCTCCTGATGTATTTGGCTTACAATAGTCTCTCTTTGTATGTTTCTGGATCATCAGTCAGTACACCCAAGCTCTCCAACTATGCGCTCATGACGTGATTTCGGACTGACAAAGTCTAGGAGCTGAATTCTGATCGATGGGAGTTCTGCTACTCATACGTCGACACTAGTCTTCCTTGGATCGCAAGCAAATTCTTCCTGGACACGTCATATAGCAATAGTGAACGTGACATTACACGAACAATGGCAGAGGAACTCAAAACTGCTTTCAGTGAAAGGTTGAACCATCGAGATTGGATTGACGCATCTACTAAGGCATTGCTCCAAGAGAAGGTTGAGGAAATGCTGATCAATATCGGCAATCCTGACCATGTAAGTTCTGCGTTCTTGAATTACGCAGCGCATTATCTTGCTAACGGCAGTCTCGCGACGTATGCAGAATCCTAACGCTCTAAATGCTACCAATCTGGCTGCTTATTACAGCCCTATAAACATCACGGAGTCGCTATCTTCGAATGTTCTCTCGATCCGCGAGTGGGCCGCCTCAAGGGCTTGGGAGCAACTCAAATCCCCTGTTGACCGTGCAATCTGGCCCGAGTTTGGTGTCCATGCTTATGTCACGAATGCGCGCTACAATGTCAGGTACAATCAAATCTTGCTACCAGCCGGCATTTCACAAGCACCCATATTGTATCCTGACGCGCCAAGATACCTTTCATATGGCGCCATCGGTTTCGTTGCTGGTCATGAGATCACGCACGGTTTTGATGCGAACGGTCGGAAATTCAATAACGATAGGCAGTATAAAGATTGGTGGGACGAGGCAAGCGTCGCCGAATTTGAGAATCGAACAACATGTTTCGTGGATCAATTTTCTGCAATCCAAGCAGTGGATTATAAGGGAATACCATTGGTGAACTCTTCCGACAATCAACCCTTTTATATCAACGGTCAGCTCACTTTATCCGAAAATATTGCGGACGCTGGAGGAATCGAAAATGCTTTCGCTGCGTGGAAGAAGCATGAACAGGCCAATCCTTCGCAGAATCTTCCTGGACTAGAAGGATTTACGAAGGAACAATTATTCTTTGTCAGCGCAGGACAGATGTGGTGCAGCAAAATTACCGAGGAAAGAATGGTAGAGCAACTAACAACTGACCCCCACGCGCCACCTTTCGCAAGAGTTCTTGGTATTGCGCAGAATTCACGAGAGTTCAAGGAGGCCTTTCAATGCAAGGAGAAGCAGCCGGTTTGCGAGTTGTGGTAGAGGAGTGCTCGTTACACCTTGGCACATCCGTCTATAAATATGCTTTTGCAGTTTGCAATGCCGAAGAAACCATCAGGGCGTTCTTCCATCCAGTAGCTACAATGGTGGCTTGACTTGGTATGTTCCTTGCCAGTATTGAAGGCCAAGTCTTAACGTAGGCGAACGTCATAGTCACATTACACTCGTCCACAAATTAAACTCTCGCCCGAATGACTACACGCCTTGCTTTCCTCCAGTCGAATCCATTCCTCTTTCATTTGTCGCTTTCTCTCTTCGCGGTCATTTTTACTTCCCAAAGAGGGCAGAATGCCAGGACGCAGCTGTAACCATTCCTCATGCGGAACATTCATTCCATCGACCCCGTGGAAACGGTCTTCCATATCCTTCCTCCAGGGTTTACGGTCGAGATATGCTTTAATCAGGTCCGGCGACATGGGCAACCCATCGTACACAGCCACGCCAGTAGGCCAATCAGGCGGCGTATCTAGCCAGATCAGAATCCTGAAAATGCCATCTTTGCCAAGGCTTCGGAAATACTTACCGTCCGCAGGTTTCTTCAGGGATGCCACAAAGTCCTGGAGCAAGCCCGGTGGGCCACGGGAGGCAGATTCATCGGCTGAAATGACCCCACTTGCCTTGGCTCCCTCAATATCTGATGCCTCTGGCTCGATTTGGTTTGAGGGTCGGGATATATATTTCTCATGTTTCAGATCAGGGTTTAATGGCAATTGTGTCTCCGGCGTGGATGTCAGGCGCCATTCGCTCTCCATGTTCATGGAGGCCTTCAAAGACCAATGTGTCGTATAGCCTGTGTTAGCTCCAACATTAGGCAAAAGGGAAATATGAAATGTCTTACGTAGTAGATTCGTGGTTAGGGAGATTCTTCTGAACCGTATTCTAGGGCTTACAAACGTCTGTGAACTGTTACTTCTAAAGGTTGGCAGCGATGTTTTGGAGGGGCGCGGTTGCGGCACAGTCAAAGGGATGAGGGGAATACTGCGAAAATATGTAGCATGGCAGCATGAGCGCTTATGTACTCAATGAGCATGACGTAGCATGTAATTTCAATCTCGCATCGAACTACTTGTCATGATATAATGGAACTGAGCCCAGTGGGATATAAAGTGCTCACATTCTTTTGGTATTATCTGTCTTAAATGCTTTTGCTCGGTTGTTGCACGAGAATCTACTAAGTGCTTTAGCACTGCGTTCCCTTCATATCCGCTATGAAGCTTTCCTTCTTTTTGTCCGTTAGTACCATACTTCTGTCGGTTGCAGCAGCCAAGGACGAACCTGTAAACTCCCTAGGAAGCGGGATTTATTCGCTCACATGCTAAAGACCAGTCCCTAGTCCCTCGCCGAAGTTCTCAGATCCCTCAATTCCGACCCCAAAGGCATTCGTTCCTAGGACGGGACGGGGTACTCGGCAGGCTCAACAGTGCCCGAAATACTGTCACCGACTACGTTCATCTTTGTGGAAGCCACACCGCCGAGTTCACCAAAAGATACCCACCCGAAGCGCGGGAAATGTGGGCAGGCATCGATGGACGCGCTGTTATTGATAATGCTCAACTGTGGTCTGTCCCAGACGACATCATCCCATACAAGCCCACGGCAATGGTCCCGACATCAAGAACAAAACGGCTGGTGCTGGACGTAGCTGCCGTGGAATGCAGAAGGTATGCCTGTGAAGATGCGCAAGAATGTCAGGATGAGTACGGGTGTGCCGAATGCGATGCGTTCTATGAGTACGTAGGAGGTCCGACAGGTTGCTTGAGAGCGTTGAAGTGTGACGACACTCTGTGAGGTGGTAAGTAGAGCAGAGAGCCGACGTAACTGTAGCACTAATTGCAGCTGTTTTCTGCGAGGAAAAAGCCTTCAGCAGAATCAGACATTTTGTTAATGGTCGAGTTTTACAACAAATTGGGAATGATACTAGATGAAGACGTCTTATTCCAAGGACATCTTAAGTCGCTGCCTAGCTCACCTCAATCGAGGCTTCTTTCTCTTCGTGCAATAATTTTTATATATATGGTGTGGCAAGCGGTCGCATGCTGATGATAGTTGCAAACACAGTCCATATGAGTGGTAAAGATATGTTATGTCGCTCATATCTGTTCGCAATTAGGTGCGATGTGAAGTCTACGACGGCTTACAATTTAAGTTACATATTCTTAAGCTACTCGTCTATTGGGCGGTTTTGGAAGTGTGGGTAGCGTAGAAATAGCTCATCTGCCGACCAATTGTATCTAGCGACACAAGAGTAGTGGGCTGCCTTGTGTCGTTCAGTCCTAATGAATCAAAACGCGGGGGTGATGTCGGATGCAACGGCGGCGGCCCGCATTGACTAGGCCTAGTCTGCATTGCTGAGCCGAGAGCCCAACTGCTCGTAGCACACATAATGGCATACTCGCAATACACACAATTTCTCCATATGACCCGGAAGATGGGTTGCTCATGGCTGTAGCTAAAACTCGTGCCGCGAATGCCCGGTGAAACGTGGTGGTTTTGGTAAAAGTAGTTGGTTTTCCCGGATGCAAGTCCGCACACGTAGTTATTGTATGGATGAAGGTACTAGTCAGAAAACTAGCTTCCCAGGATCACTGGAGACCAGAATAATTTTAGCGCTCGCCACGCCGGTTAATTCACCCTGCACGCTATCTGACCAATCAGAGGTGACGGAACTCAATAGCCCTACAACTATGCCAGTATATACATATGCAGACGAGGCTGCTGGGACGGACGACAGCGAATGAATCATAAGGCATCTTTTGCAATTGGCCTTGCCGTAGGGCAACCAGCTGTACCGAAAATGGAAGTATGTGCATGACTGCAAACGAGATAGGCTTGGGTCAAGATACGATCATGATCGGTGAGACAGTCATGCCTTGGATATAATGCGGCCCTCCCAACGAAAACTCGAAAGCAATCTAACCTCTCAGCATGTTCAATTTACTCTACACTCCCGTCGTCGTTGTCGTCGTCGTGGCGCTAATTGCCCATCGACTTAGCAAGGTGGGTCGACGGCCTGCAGGCTACCCACCTGGGCCTCCGACGTTACCAGTGATTGGCAATCTCCACCTGATGCCGAAGAAGAAGGCCTATCTACAGTTCCAAAAGTGGGCAGAAGAGTATGGTCCTGTGTACTCACTCATCCTCGGGACGAAGATCATGATCGTGCTGTCCTCAGATCAGGCTATTAAGGACCTGCTAGATAAGCGGAGTGGAATATACTCATCGCGTCCAGAAATGTACCTTGGTCAGATCGTAAGCGGTGGTTTACGCATGCTACTCATGGTAGGTTTCTTCCGACGATGTCTATGTTCCAGACGTACGAAGTTGACATAGCCAGGAATACGGCGAGACCTGGCGTATGATCCGTAAGATCGTCCATAACAACCTGAATATAAAGGCAGCAAGAACGTATGTCCCGTACCAGGACCTTGAGAATAAGGCTATGCTTGTAGGGTTTGTAGAGCAACCTGACCTGTTTGTCGATCACATCCGGCGATACACCAACTCGCTTACGACTCAAATGGTTTTTGGCTTTCGCACGACGAGCATTGATGATCCCAAGCTGAGGCAACTATTCCATGTATGAGTACCCTATTTTGGATACGGCCATTACTAAATCTAGCTAGGGCTTCGAGAAGTTTTCAAAGGTTCTAGGGACACAAATGGCGGCGCTCCTTGATCTGTTTCCTGTCTTTCGGACATTACCAGACTTTGCGCTTCCACTACGTAAATATGCGAAAAATCTTCACGACAAGGAAATCGACTTGTATGTGGGTCACTGGCTGCGTGTCAAACAAGCCATTAAGAATGGTACAGCTAGGCCGTGTTTTTGCGTGGATCTCGTACGAGCTCAAGACGAAGAAGGGTTCTCAGATCCGCTTGCTGGTTATGTCAGCGGGTCGCTCTTAGAAGCAGGTTCAGATACAACGGCTGCTACACTCGTTGGCTGTAAGTATCGAAACCTTTGATTTGGTCATTTTCTGCTGATCGTTATAGTCGTTCAGGCAATGGTATTGTTCCCTGATGTCGCGAAAGTGGCGCAAGAGGAGCTCCATCGTGTTTGCGGTGATCGCTTTCCAACTCTAGATGACGAACCGAACCTACCTTACATTCGTGGCTGTGTAAAAGAGAGTATGCGTTGGATGCCCACCGACATACTGGGTGTGCCGCACGCTGTAATTCGTGACGATGAGTACCTAGGCTATACTATTCCAAAGGGTGCTGGGGTCATGTGGAACGTATGGGCGGTCAGTATGCTCCGATGAGAGACCTTCCAGGCAGAAGGTGACACTAATATTCTTCACTTACATTAGGTTCAAATGGATCCCAAGAGGCATCCTGACCCACGACGTTTCGACCCCGCTCGCTACGCCAACGATCCCCAAACGGCGGCTGAGGCGGCAAATAACCCTGATCCGACAAAGCGTGATCATTTCGTCTTTGGTGCCGGGCGACGCTTGTGCCAGGGGATGCATATTGCGGAGCGATCGTTATTCCTCGCCATTGCGCGACTGCTTTGGACGTTTGACTTTCACCGAGCACGGGATGTAAACGACCGTGAGATTGTACCCGATGCGGATGAATTGACAGAGGGTATGTTCGTGATGCCGAAGGCATTCCCGGCCAGAATCGTGCCGAGAGACACCCAAAAAATTGCGCGAGTGAAGGCCGAGTGGAGCAAAATGGAAGATCTGCTCGATGACGACCAGCAATGGAAGGTGCTACCCGAAGGCCTGATCTGGAAAGAGTACAAACAGGCGGCCAAAGCGTATTGATAGCCGCTGCTACTACTAGGTATCAACAGCAATGGCGTCTTTAATCTTAAGTCTCCGGTATCCAATAGCTAGCTATATATTCATCGACCTATTCGATTGTCGAAGAGGCCGATCGGGGGGTTGTGGTAGAAGACAAACTGATAGCTTGACGGAGGAGAGTAGTGTTAGGTTTGGAATGAATAAAATACAGCAACTTGCGCCTCGCAACCCACTCATCAATTGAAAATATCAATCATAGTATTCCAGTCATCGAGCATGAAGAAAGTTGAATCGCTGAACTTTACTGAAGACTCGTCTCTGAAGGCTAAGCCATGTGGAAAAGGAGGACAGCTGAGCTCATTGTGCTAGCTTTGCTCTATCCTTAGTTTCATGAGAAAGGATAGCTATAGTGGAGTTCGGAGGATCGCATAGTCCACAAAGCGCCACAATAAGGCTGACGAACAATGGCAAGGCTTTGATGGAGGGGGAATATGTAAATAGCTAAATTGACTCTTGTATTGGAGAAGTAAAACGAACGCTTCAATGGACTAGCAGGCAAGCGCCCGACTCGCACCTACCACATTTTTTAGACTCAGTCCTGTACCTGCTCGCTTGGGGCGGGAGATATATACCTTGTGTAGCGCTCGCACATATTAAAAAGAAGCTAAATACCAAGTTCCGATTTGTGAAATGCACTAGGTGATGAGTGCAGAGCCTGGACAACAAAACCGCTTCTTCGCACAGCACTACCAAAGTCTGGGGTCTTCTGGCGTAAGTGTGTGGGGACGACTGGAAGCTAAGTTGAGTATTGGAAAAGTAGTAAAAAGGGTTTCGGTCATGTAGCGCGCGGTTTTGTGTTCATTGATACGTACTGTGCATCTTCTGGGGGTGCCAACGTACATCCGCGCCATTTCGCGCTAGCCATAAACGCTATCGGCAGTGCATTTCCGGGTGGAGTGCCAACCGTCAGGACGGCGACGATAAGGTGACGATTGCACATACCTCTATCTAGCGCTGCGATAATCCGGCATGCGTGAAAAGTATACCGTATCGATACTGTGCATTTCGAGTACAGTCCCTTCGTACCTGACATCGAATCCCCCGGAATTGGTATTCTGGAAGCTCGTCGCGAGCTGGATATTGCTATAGTTGCCTAAAGTCCGCTAGGGCAAGCTACCTCGCCAGCCAAATCAAGAGTCCGGATGACTTTGAAGCGGGTGATTTCTGGAAGTATGCGCCAAGATACAACAGGAAAACTTCGCCAAAAACATAGAACTATTAGAGAAGCTACAAGACCTTGCAACTAAAAAAAGGTGAACCACGGGACAATTGAGTTTGGCATGGTTGCTGGCGCGGGGACCTGACATTATCCCAATTCCGTGAGTGCCCAAAGCTGCATGGCAGCGTATGCTACGCCGATTTAATATATAGAGAACTAAACAAGTTAGATATCTAGATGAGAACGTCGATGCGGTCAGGGTCCAGCTCACACCAAATGAATTAAGAGATACGTGCAGAATTCGAAAAGGTCCGAAGTTGTTGGAGATAGATATCCACCAGCCTTTCAATCATTTTCATTTGGCAACACGCTTGGATTTAACTCCTAGACAGAAAAGACTCGTCCTCTTTAACCTACTTTTCCCTCACAGCGTCCCCAATTACAGTGTTATCATATCCTATCATGATGTGAATGGGCGCTTTGATGAATTGATCCTCGTCTGGTCCAATTGCAGCGATAAAGTCCGGGTCCGTCACTATATCCTTCCACGTCTCAATGTCCTTGACCCATACCTCTGCGATGCCGTCGTATTCGGGTACTGGAATCTTGAAGCCATTTGCTTCTTTCTTAAAATGCGGAGAAGTGTGAAACTCGTACTTGTCAGCAGCTTGCGAAGAGGTTTGAGACGTCAAAGAATTAGGACGAAGTAAGAAAGCAGCTGCAGATAGCTGATGAGGAGGAGCGCTTCATACCTGATTGTATCGAATGACTTTATCGCGAAACTTCTTGTTTTCGAGTGCGATCTTGACGTGGTTTCCCTTCCAGTAAGCGTGAAAGAACTCGTCGGTCACTTCATCTTTTTTCTTCAGGCAAAGCTGAATCCTGATGACTGGGAGTTTCGCGGGTTCGCCCATCTTTGTTGAGTCGTAGACTGGATTGAGAAGTGTAGAGTGCGCTTAATGTAAACAGAAAGGGATACCAGAGGTAAGTATGTGAGTCGAGTAGTCATGGCATCATGTGCGGCACGCGCTTGGAGATGGAGAATAATACCCGGGACACGGGTAAGGCTACTGGAGAACCCCGCATTATGATCTCCCGCGTCGCGCGATCGCGTGATCGCGTGTGTGGGTGCTGATTTCTGTAAATTTATTACTCTTCGCGAAGATGGTGTGGTAATGCGTGCATGTGCAAAACCTAGGCTGTAATTTGTTCATTGTTGGCGTGTGGTTGATCAGCTAAGAGTAGATCGTGCCTCTCTCATAGAACATCTCGGGTATATCCGCTACCTTACATCTAACATATTCACAAACGTTTTTCTCCAGTAATCGTAACTTGAGCTCGAATTCGCGCCTCGATCTTAAGGGTCCCGTAACAGAAAGTAGACTGCATAAAGCGCGGGTATTTGAACCCACCAATTTCTTGCCAGCATCCTCTTCTCCTAGTAATTCTCGCAGTTGGCGCATTGTGAGGAGGGAACGGAGCCAAACCCATACATCAGTATGTCGCACGAAGAGACCAATGTTGTAGTGAGATAGTTTGTCGCCATGACCCTTTTCACGCCGTCAGCTCCCCTGCTATCGCACACTCAAGTCGGCCTTGACGAACCGTTGATAGTATAATTTGTAATCGCTGGTTGGCTTTCCTTCACTGAGCCATTGGTGTAGGTAGGACACTTCGTGGTCGTATGACTGGGGGTCTGGTATTGATTGAAGCTCGTGGGTTCTGGGCAATAGCATGTGTGAGCTCTTCCACAAGTTCAGCGAGCTTTTGACGATGCTTGCGGTCTTGAATTCGGAGTGTGATACGCCTGTAATCACCCTGGATTCCCAAAGGAGGGCCACCAGAAGTAGGATCATTCAAGATTAGATCGGGGACGGCAGTCATGTTAGAGATGTCCAGCAAGCGACCATGCTGTTTACCAAATATATCAAACCAACAAGTGGCATCCTTAGAGCTTGAGGATACAGATGTTGAAGCACTGACTATAGCCGCAACCGTTAGCCTCTTTGCTATCAAGAGTAGAGATAAACATCGCTTACTTCTTCCGCTTATCCAAAGTTCACTATCTCCTGAGAGCCGAAAAGTAATGCGGGCTGATGTCGTATTCTGGATCTCTTTTTTCCAGAGCATGACATCCGCCGCACCATATCGCTTCTTGCTCATGGCATGCTTCTCTGATTTCAATTGCTCAGCGGAAGCAAAGAACTGTAGACGCCAGCCTATAATATCATGAAACATTGTAACAATAGCTGCTACTCGTCAGTATAGAGAATGTATGTGGAAACATCGACGGCGTACAAGGTGGTGGTACTGGCGACTCCAGGTCGGAGCCGAGCGGTACTGCTATCGTAAAGGATGTTGGAGTCAACTGTGCCTCATGAAATCGAGCAACTCTATTCCGACCCCGACCAGGCCTCTCTATAAGATCGGAAAGATAAGTTGGCTTTGAGACATTATTCAGTCGCACATTCAACTGGCAATTGTGCACTGATTTCTCAAAGTGCGGATCCATGTACTGCCCAATGATGAATAACTGGGAGTCATAAAACAGTTCTTCATGGCTTGTTAAACTAACGACGCTCTCCTTCTTCCCAAAGTTTGTGCTATTCCAAGTTCGTACCTCCTGCGACTCGGAGAGAACGACTGTTGCGCCATTTTCTAATGGAAACTGAACAATGTTCAGGAAGTCCTTCGCAGTGACAGGATCACAGAATTCGATTGTAACGTTGTTATTGGTCCGAAAGGGGTCGTAAACCCAACTCCAATGCTCACGTTGGTCGTACGTACTCCCCTGTACTGGTTGGTTGCAGTCTGACCATTGTAGAGTTACAGTGGCTCCGCGCAGAAAGTATCGTATGTTAGCTAGAGGGATCCAGAAAGAATAGCAGGCTACAGCGGTGGGAGAGGCGACATTGCTCAAGACTAATCTGCGTGTGACTTTCCAAACGGGTGGTGCTAAAGATCGATGACCGTTCATGGTTGCCCGCGGTGTCTCAAATACCTGGATTGTGTTACAGGACTTATTACAATACCGAGAGAATTTTTCAATTGTGGCAGACTCGATGATGGTCATGTTTGCAAAGGGTTCCTTGAAAAGTTGCTCCTCCTGGTCGCGAACATCACAGAAGTGTGGAAGAGCTTGAACCCACGCCGGAGTTACCAGGGTATCGTACAGAGCTGAATCCGAAGAGCTATCAGCCTCAAGGCTTGGGGCCCCAGAAGTCTCGAGGCATATTGAATTTGATCGTAACGATGTTCGGGGTGTAGTAGTCGATGTTCCCGTTGAGGAAGGCACAGAGCCATCAGCTGCTTTCATACTGTCGTTCAAGCCTCGCCGAGCCCGGGAGAAAGGCGGTCGTATGGACGTAGAATCAATGCTAGCATGACGAACCTGAACAGATGCCTTCTCGCTTATTTGACTTGCGCATAGTGGGTGCTTGTATGACGGGGACGAAGAAACGTCACACTGTGGCGGTGCAAAATCAACTTGGGCATGGGTTTCTGAGGACGGAACACTCGTACCAGCAGCGTTCATGGAGGTGTCGAAATACGAAGCAGGGCTAGATCTTCGGCAACAAGAAGCAAGGAACATCGAAGTCAGACCGCGCTGTATTGCATCCTCGTGGATCATACTCACAGCGCTGCTTGCTTCTATCCGTTCATGAGGATCGTCCTTTATCTGTACTGCATAAGCATATCAACTTCGAATCGTTGAATCTTGGCATACCATTGCAAGTGTCCAATTCATTGGCAGGTCGTACGAGGCGTCCTCTTGCTCGCCCTGCAATCCCTCTAGCCACCTTTTCATCGCTACTGACGTTAACCCCTGACCTTCAAGCGTCTCGCCTAAATCGATAGCATCAAGTGAATACCCTTTGGCGGCGCTAATGACCTCCAAGAACACACAGCCGAGAGACCAGATGTCTGTTTTCGAGTTTCTACTGGTGTCCTGGAACACCTCAGGAGCCGCGTAACGACGCGTGAAGGTGGGGTAAATCCCCTCGGTAGTTCCATTGTCACCCTCTGTCCACTCAAGAGATATACCAAAATCACAGAGTAAGACACGCCCTTCACTAAGCAGGATGTTGCTTGGCTTTATATCCTTGTGGCGAACAGAGTTTGCGTGTAAAAATGCCAGCGCCGTAGCAAGACAGTTGAAAGAACAATATAGAATAGCACTTTCGACCTGTGAGAGCGGTTGCGCATGCTCTAACAGTTTCGAGAGCACGTTGTCAGCGATCGGGTCCAGGATGAGGGAGAAGCTCTCGTAGTCCGTAAAACTTGCGACTAGACTGACGATGTGGTGATGTCTGATATCTTGGAGTACTTTGACTTCTTGTTGAAATACCTTCAACTGGTTCCGTTGTCTCTTGACAGTTTTTGTTCGGAGCAGGCGTTTACAGGCAAATTCTTTGCCTGAAAGTTTATGTCGCACACGCAGTACATGTGCAGAAGCGCCCTTGCCGATCTCACCCAAGTCTTCAAAATGCGATTTAGCAAATTCCAAGTACCGATGCGTACGTGCCGGTCGACCCGGTGTGTATCGTTGTTCGAAAAATGGAACCAGTAAGTTCTTCTCATTCATTTGCTTTGAATCTGACATGACATGACGCTGACCGTTCAGGAATTCCAATAATTTTGAACCAGAGATCGAAGCGACCTGTTTCAATATGGGAAGAGTCAAAGGCAGCCAGAAATCGCCGATCTGCTCAAGCTCGAAACTCCGGAAGACTGAATCGCCATCGTGATATCCCAGCATCCGCAACAGTGTGTAGAGGCGCACATTATCGCTCCATCGCTTTAACGTCCTGCTTGAGTATCCGGGGAGCTGCTCTCGGGCGCACAATCGCTCCTCAATCTCAAGGTAGACAGTCTCATCAATATGCTTATCGAATGGTTCTCGAGGTATCTGGTGGCTTAGCGAAGCCTCGTGGAGCTCACGCTGATCATCATCTATCATGGCTTGTGCTGGAATTTCCATGGTAAAGTGATCTAGAGATAAACGGAGAGAAGGAGCGACGCTGATTCTGAAGGCTCACAGCCTTCGCTGCCTTGTTGCATGCACGACGCAGCGATAGCAACAACTCAGCCCACGAAGTTTACGAAGTGGCTGCTTGACTTGATTAATCTGGAGCCTATCATCTGCTGGCTAAGTTGGAGTGGCGTCTTTGCATGACGCTAGGTCAGCGTATCCTGCGCTAGCTAGGAGCCGTCTCCGCGCAGTGCACTTCATCCTTCCAGACAACTACATGTATCAATAAACGACAATGATAAATCGAGAAACACGCTGCACTGGTACAATCCGGCGATGCTATCGAATTTCACGAAAAACGGTATTGTGCAGCAGGACGCTACCCGATTCGGCGCAACGCTATAAAGCGCCATCCAGCGCCATTTCACGCCATCTCAGTATTGGAGGACTCCAGCCAAGAACTATTCTGCAGGCTGCGACATTTATGGCCAGCCCATTTGCCTCGTCTGCCTTATCAGCCTTTCGCGCAGAGATGCACTAATTAAACTGTTTAAATCCACTACTATTGCTAAAACTATGTATACCAGGCTTACTTATCAGCTTAAGAAACTAAGAAAGCTTACTCTTTAGATTTGCAACACCTCTCTATATCCCGTCCTGATTTTAACTATTGTGTGCTTGAAAAGGAGTTTACCTCGTTATCCTACATCCTCTCCCGGCCCTTCCTATCGCCCTATATATATTCAGAGTATTAATTCCTAGTAGGAATTAACTTTTTTCTAGCCTATACTTAGGTACTAAATCTAATTCCTAGAAAATTAAGAGAATTCCTATATAATAAAGTAATCCTAAGAGACTATTTTATAAAGATTTATATACTAATTCTAAAGCTAGCCTTAGATTAATAGTAGCTACTCTTATTATTAAGTTATTAATAATAGAAGATAGGATAGGTTAGTATTAGTAGGTAAGGGTTAGGTCTAGGTATTATTTTTAGTGAGGAACACTAAAACTTCTAAGTACTAGTACTTCTCCTACTATAACTTAATAGTAGGGTACTTATATAGGTAGAATTACCTATACTACGTACTAAAAGATAGTCCTATACGTAATAAATAGTAGTAAAGTATAATAGTTACTCTATCCCCTATATTATATTCTATAGTATACTTTAAGTAGGCTAGTTAAGGGTCTTAGTAGCTATAGAACTACTATACCTAATTAGGGTTATTATTAGGCTCTCCCCCCTCCCCTCCCTCCCTTAGGCTAAAGGTAGTAACTAGTAGATAGAAACTATAATAATATAGCCTCTTATACTTAGAATATTAATTAAAAAAGAATAGCTAATATATATACCCTTTTCTATATAATAGTATATATAGACCTACTACCTAATAAGTAAGGTTATAATATATTACTTCCTTATAGTCTTCCCTAATTCTTTAGTATTCTACCTATATACTAGAGTAAAGATAGGAGATATACTATACCTAATTTAGGTTTTTATTAGGCTATAACTTTATTAAGAGCTACTACCTAGTATAATACTAGGGCTGTAAATAGCCTCTACTAGTATTATAGGAAAAGGCCTAGGATTAGGTAAGGAAATCGTAGGACTTAGAGAAAATTTGAATTTTAGTCTACACTTTAGTCTATTTTAGTCTATATTTTAGTCTATAGTGTTGTAGGAAAAGGCCTAGGATTAGGCGAGGAAATCGTAGGACTTAGAGAAAATTTGAATTTCGGTCCACACTTTGGTCCATTTCGGTCCACATTTCGGTCCACACCTAATTATCTTAACAACTAAGACCTTATAAAATAATCCTAAGAGGCTATTTTATGCAGAATCACGCGCTGATTCTAAATCTTCTCTTGGATTAATGATAGCTGTCCTAGTTATAGAGATATTGATGATGAAAGGTAGGATACGGAATCTGGTGTTCCTACAGGTATTCTAACAGCTGCATCCACGCAACAAGGCGTAAATAAAATAATCCAAATAAGCCATTTTGTGAAGAATTACGCGCTGATTCCAGATCTGGTCTCGGATTAGGGTTAGGGTTAGGGTTAGGGTTAGGGTTAGGGTTAGGGTTAGGGTTAGGGTTAGGGTTAGGGTTAGGGTTAGGGTTAGGGTTAGGTTAGG